>JAJOZX010001847.1:745000-776787 GCA_023014485.1 Bathynomus jamesi
CATTACCCCTAGGTATGGTTTGGGTCTTAGGATTACGTCAAAAACAATATTTTTGAATACTAAATTAGAAGAGATTTGTGCTGAGGAAAATGTACCCTTCGTAAAGCTGTGGTCAGAATTTAGTGATCCTAGCCTTTTTATAAAAGATGGGGTGCATTTCAATGAAATAGGGAATGCTAGGCGGTAGGTTAATCGAGGAGAACTTTCGAAAGCTGTATAGGTTGAAGCCTTCTTTAAACATTGTGGGTCCAGGAGAGACAGGCCCGACGTGAAAAATAGTTTAAAATGCTGATCCGTGGTAAAAAATAATTTAAACGTCTTTTATTGTAATGCGCATAGTATTAGAAATAAATTGAATGAATTTAAGGCAATAATTTATTCTGGGAACTACGATATAGTTGCTATAACTGAAATGTGGTTAAATACTGTGACTCAGGACTTGTTGGGGAAATTGATATAGTGGTTTTGAACTTTTTACTAATGATAGGTTACATAGGATAGAATTGATGGTGGCGTTTTGCTGTACATTCGTAATTTCCTTTGGGCTATCGAGGTTAAGATAGATTTTCTGGCAGCAATTAATGCAATATGTGTTGAAGTTAGGGCATGTAGTATTAGTTTTAATTTTGTTGTTGTTTATAGACCTCCCTTTCAACCCCTTGATACTGATACTAGATTTTACTCAATTCATGGTAACTTTATTAATACCAGTAATTGGAATAGTATAATTGTTGGAGACTTTAACTACCCTAATGTTAATTACGAGACTTTTACTGGTAATGAGGAGGGTTTGAGAATGCTTGAGTTCATGAAAGATAATTTTTTAAGACAGATGGTTACCAAACCAACACGCGGTGACAATATCTTAGATGTGGTGATGATGAACGATGATATAGTCAAAGGTTTAGAAGTAGGTGAGAGTTTGGAATGTAGCAATCATCAAATTATTAGGTTTAAGCTGTTGATAGAAAACAGTAAGGATAGTAGCATAATAGAAGTCCCCAATTTTCGTAGGACTAATTTTGATAGTTTTGCGGACAGGATGAGAGTAGTGGACTAGGATAATTTATTTATGGGTAATGACACAAATTTTCATTGGGAGGCGTTTAAAGAAAGTTTTATGAATATTGAAAGGGAGTTTATTCCTCATAGGCCCAAGCATGCTAGAAATCATGGTAGGCCCAAGTAGTGGACTAGGGAGATAGGCGAGTTCATAAACGAGCATAACAGAGCATATAGACTTAATAAGCACAATGGCATGGCAGCTAACTTTAATAGATATATTGAGCTTAGACGTCAGGTTAAAAGATCAGTTAGGAATGCTAAGTGTAATTTAGAGATACTTATAACTAGGGCTGTGGAGTTGGCACATAAAAAACTGACTCTGACTCCTAAATTTTTTGTCTATCTGACTCCGACTCCGAAGGTATATTAATTCTAAATCTACTATGATGATAATTACACAAGAGGCATTTCATCACTACCACGTGAATCATCAGGCTACTTTTTAAACCCATAACCTGCAAAGTTTGAGTCTAATGGTTGTAGCGATGCCATTATGGCTTTTTTATTTTTTATTTATGAAAAAAACAAAATTCATTGAGCATAAAAAAAAAAAAATTAAATTTAAGACTGACAAAATAAAAATTTCATTAAATGCAATAAAAAATATAAGTATTCCTGCAAAACTTATTAAACTAAGGCCAAGGGTGAAAATCTAAAATTTACGAATTTACGAAAAGGGGTTTTAGACTTGAAAGTTAAAAACTTAAGAAATTTAGAAAGAACTCAAAATTAAATAAGGATTAAAAATATAAAATATTATCTGAAAAGAAAAAATTAATTAATGGCATTAGTGTCTGAAATGGAAAACAGTGTGTTTATTATTTAAGTGGTTTAACCACCATAGCTGCCAGTGATATCACACACAAAAACATATTTTATTAAAATTTATATTGAGGTCGGAGTCGGTACATTTTTACTGACTCCGACTCCAGCAGCACCAAAATTGCTTCCGACTCCGACTCCACAGCCCTGCTTATAACTACAGATAGTAAACATAATCCAAGAAAGTTTTTTGAATACATCAATAATCATAAGCTGATAAAAGATAACATAGGCCCTCTAGTGGATGTTAACGGTGCTGTGGCTTCTGATGCTCAGGCGATGGTGGGTATTTTCAATAACTTTTTTGCGACAGTTTTTACCGTAGAAGACGTAAATAATGTCCCCAACATGGATGATATCGTTCCATTTAGTAGCGAGACTATTTTGGATGAAATAACTGTTTAAGAGGTGAGATTGCAGATTACAGTAATCCCTTGATTAGTGCGGTTTTGATAAATGCGGTTTTGATTACTGCGCAAAAATTTATTGTGACCATCCCTTGATATTTACGGTATAAAATTTGAATAGTGCGGTTCAAAAATGTTTGAAAATGGCGGGCAAATAACCAGCTGGGCCGAAACCATCTCCCACCTTCCCTACTGCGCTTCAGTTTATCGGCAGACACAAGTGCACACAGATGTCTTACACGTAGATGCAATCACTCTACATGAATTTTGGAAACAATTTAACATTAAACAAGCAGTTGCAAACATTCACGAGTCGTGGGAAGAATTGACAGCCAGCTGCATGAGAGCAGTCTGGCAGAATCTTTTGCCTGAATGCGCAAATGATTTTGGTGGTTTTATTAATCCTGTCAACGAAGTCATTAATGATATTGCTACGATTGGAAGAGACCTTGGCTTCGAGGATGTCGATTCGGGAAATGTTCGGGAATTATTGGCTTCACATTCAAAATACCTAAGTGACGAAGATCTTCTTGGAATCGAGCATCAACAGGCATATGAAGAAGAAAAGGAAACTGAAGAAACGGAAAATATTTCTAAGGAAATCACGGTGAAAGAACTTGAAGAATTGTTTCGGACAATTGAGAAGGCCAAACATCTTTTACTCGAGATGGATCCAAATGTAGACAGAAGCATGAACGTTCGCCGTGGTTTAGATAAGCAAATTGATTGTTATCGCAAAATGGTGTCAGAAAAGAAAAAAGCTAACACTGTTCAATTGACTTTAGATAAGTTTTTCTGTAAAAAATAAATGTTCAATCGACTTTAGATTAGTTTTTCTTTATAGAATAAATGCTTTAAAGTTTAAATATATGTTCAATCGACTATAGATACGTTTCTCTGTAAAAAATAAATGCTTTAGTTAAAATAAATGTTATTCTAAATTGTTTTTTATTTTCCAGGATTCATTATAATTATTTCCACTGGTTCTTAACTTTGATTAATGCGGTTTTGATATATGCGGTGACATCGGAGGATTAATTAACCGCACTAATCAAGGGATTACTGTATATCAATAGGCTAAAAGTTAGCAAGGCTCCAGGCCCTGATGCTTTTTATCCCAGACATTTGAAAGATTTGAGACACATTATCGTCGGCCCCTTAACGAAAATTTTTAATCAGTCACTTGAAACGGGGATTATTCCTGAAGACTTCAAATTAGCTAGCGTCGCGCCCATTTTTAAAAAAGGCAACCGTACAGTACCTAGCAATTATAGGCCTATTAGCTTAATGTCAATTGTTGGTAATCTTTTGGAATCAGTAGTTAGGGATTGTATCATCGATCACTTAGAAAGTCATGATTTGATTAATAGTAGTCAGCATGGGTTTTGATGTCATAGATCTTGTTTAACTAATTTATTAGAATTTTATAATGAAATAGTGCGCGAATACGATAGGCATAGAGCAAAAAACTTCACTTTTTTTCTACGTGAAGGTGGATTGTTTCCTTCTCGCCTTCTTCATTCATTTTTCAGTTTATAATTTCTGTATAATAAACAACAATGTAATAATCAATGTAATAATAAATTTATAATTTCTGTAATAAATAATAATGCAATATTAAATGTAATAAATTTAATAATAAATATAATAATTACTGTATGTAAAAAAATAATAGAATCTGTATGTGTAGAACAAGAAGATAGTTTTAAATTTGTGTGAATGTACTTATAAGCGGGTCCCTTTAATTTAAAAAAATAAAAAATGCCCTTCCAGTGTGGGGAGAATGGGATCTAACCTAGGTGCGAATTTCTTAATGGTCCCTGGACTGTTTTCCCTCTTGTTTTGGGTTCATTTGTTTTTCTGTATCCACCCGAGGAGGATGCCAGTGGGCATCAAAACTGTTGTGGAAATAAACTCTGTCTATTAGAGTGGGTTTTTATTATCATAGACATAGAGCAGCTGATGTTATTTATTTAGACTTTAAAAAAGCGTCCGATACAGTTCCGCATAGAAGATTAATTGCAAAGGTTAAAGCGCATGGTATATGCGGTGAGGTAGCTAACTGGTTAGAGGAATGGCTTCGTGCTAGGAAACAGAGGGTTGTTGTTAATGTTAGTGAATCAGGGTGGTTGGATATAGGTAGTGGTGTCCCTCAGGGTTCAGTGTTAGGCCCATTGCTATTCGTAATCTACATTAACGATATAGATGTAGGCTTGACCAGTAACGTGTAAAAATTCACAGATGATACTAAAATAGGCGGTAAGGTTGTTAACGAGGACGATAGAAATAGGCTCCAAGACGATGTAAATAGGATTATGGAGTGGATGGATAAGTGGCAGATGCAATTTAATGTAGACAAATGTAAAGTTTTGCATATAGGTTCTTGTAACAACAATTACACCTACATGATGGATAATAGACAGTTAGTGAGCGTTGACGTGGAAGTAGATTTAGGCATGCGTGTATCTAAGGATTTAAAAGTTAGGAACCAGTGCCTGAAGTCTTGCACAGAAGCTAATAGGATGTTAGGCTTCATAGTGCATAATTTCAAATTTAAATCAAAGAATATTATATTGCCCCTTTACAAGTCCCTAGTCAGGCCTCATTTAGAATGTACCATTCAGTTTTGGTGCTCATATTTGCGTGAGGATATTGATAGGTTGGAAAGGGTTCAGCATTGCGCCATGAAACTAATTCAGTCATTGTGCAACAAGTCTTATGAAGATAGGATTAAAGAGTTAGACTTGCATTCACTCGAAATTAGGGGATTAAGGTGGGAGCTTATTGAAGTTTTCAAGATTGTTAATAAAATCAGTAATGTAAATTTTGACACTGTTCACTTTCGATAATAGCAATACTCGTAATAATGGATTTAAGTTGCGTGGCAGACGTTTCATTACTAATATCACTAAAAACTTTTTTATGTTTAAAGTAATTGATAAATTGAATAATCTTCTCGCGTCCATCATGCACTCTACTAGCATTAATATGTTTAAGAACTGTTTTGATAGGCATTTTAAAAATAATAATGTTTACAACAAAAAAAAACAATTGGCAATAGGAGCTCTGGGGGTGGTGGTCAAGGATGAGTCTGTTGATAACACTGGGCAACACGTATTTTAGTGAATGATATCTGACACTTGATTCTAGGTAATTTGGGTGCGCTGAATACGAATTTCAACTCGGTTTGGCTCTATCAGGTCCTGATTCTTGTCGACAGCCTATGTGCCATTTTCCAGATTTTTCAAATTAGGACTAAAAAATTAAGTCATGTGTTAAATTTTTTTTTCAAGTTTCATGAATACAAGCAGTTCAAACTACAGTAAAATTACATTATAACGATAGAAATGACTTAAAATAAAAAAACAAACAGATATGAAGCTTTCACTGTGGCAAAAATTTTCTTTTGTAAGACTTTCTAGCGTATTTGCTTGTTGATGGCAGGTCTCTTTTCAAGCACCAGCAGTAATCAGCCATCATGTGGGAATCCCAGCGGCCTTGGTACCGTTCCTCCATAATTTTGATATCTTGGTGGAATCTCTCCCCTTGTTCATCACTTACATCACCTAAATTACTTGGAAATTGGTCAAGATGGCTATTCAAAAAATGCATTTTTATGCTCATATTGCAACCTAACTCTTTGTAGTCCCTTAAAAGTTTTTTTACGATTTCTTCGTAGTTATCTGCCCTATAATTGCCTAAAAAGTTTTCTATCAAGTCCACGAATGAGAACCAGCCATTTTTTTCGCGTTCATTCATGACATTAGGAAAATTGCTGTCTTTAATCATTGTTCTTATTTGTGGACCGTCGAAAATTCCCGCCTTGATTTTTTCATAACTTAAACTTGGAAATTTTGAAGTTATATATTTGAAACACTCGCCGTTCGTATCTAAAGCTTTTACATATTGTTTAATGAGGCCTAGTTTTATATGCAGAGGAGGAAATATGATTTTATCTCTGCTCACTAAAGGTGGATTAATTACGTTTTTTCCTCCGACAGTAAGTGATGTTCGTGCTGGCCAGATTTGTTTGAAATAATGTTCTTCCTTGGCTCTGCTGTCCCATAAGCAAAGGAAGCAGGGATATTTAGTATACCCTCCTTGTTGTCCTAGCAGAAAATTAACCATTTTTAAGTCAACACATATGATCCACTCGTGCTCCCTATATTTGATAAGATTTAAAACCTTTTCTATATGTTCATACTTTTCTTTTAATTTTGTTGAGTGCCCAATCGGTATCGAGCCGTATAGATTGCCATTATGCAACAACACACACTTAAGACTTCTTTTCGAACTGTCTAAAAACAAGCGCCAATCATTTGCATCGTAAGACTCAACCCCCATCTTCTTTAACAAACCAACTATGTCGCAGCAATATACTAAACTATCCTCTGTTCTAAAATATTTAACAAGTTCTTCTTCTCTTTTTCTGTAAAATGAAATGTATGTGTTTGAAGTAAGCAAGTTTTTCTCTTTAAGTCTTGAAGCTAAAATTTCCGCAGCCTTTTTTGGCAAATTTAGATCCCTTACAAGATCATTCAACTCGGCCTGGTTAAACTTTTGCGGATTGTTTTGACTTTCAAATACGCTGGGGTCAAAATCGGTGTCTGACTCCTCAAAGTGCATAACAATATTTTCAGGAACATCTTCAACTAATTCTTGAGTTGGCAGACACTTAAATTTTGGAATGGGGATCTCATTTGAATGTAGCACAGGTCGTATCGCGGTGTCGAAATTTGGGTACTCGATACAATGTTTATTTTTCTTAGTGAAGCCCGAAGTCTTGACAAAGCAAAGGTAGCAATCGGTCTCGTGGTTAGTAGGCTCTCGCCACACCTGATATGGAAAAAAAATTGTAAAGCGTTAACAAAAGCGACGAGAGACTTGTTTTTATGAATTTTATCAAAAGTTATCACCCAAACATTTAACATTTCTATGTGTTTCAACCTTATGCAATATTTGAGATTCTTATAAACATTTTCTGTAAATTTTTGTTTATGTACCTAAGTTACAATTACATTTAGGTAAGTTACAGTATACTAGTGATTAAATTACGTAGTTTTATGAAATCATAAACTTACCATCGGAACTCCAAAAGGTATTTTTGAATCCGAACCCTTCGTCCAATGTCGCAGTCTTTCAATGCATATAGTGCAGGCTTTATGTGGAGCCCACGATTTATCTTGGTCCCCCAGTTTTATGCCAAAATAAGCTAAGTAAGCTCTTTTTACGAAGTCAGTTATATTTGCTCGTTGATGTGGAAGTGTAAAATTTCCACATATATAACAGAAGGAATCAGGGTTGTTTTGCATTTGAACTTTCTAGTGCTTGATGACATATTGCTTGATTGTTCTGCCAATTTGTAAAGGTATTTAAAGCCCTTAATTCATATAAATTTAAGAAAATCTGAAATATAAACAAAAATTAGTTTAAATAGGTACTTATTATGAAATAGGTACTTACAATCTATGAAATTAAACTAGAAACACGGATGAGTAGGTACAATATAAATTACGTCTAATTAAATCAACTATATTAAATCACGATGACAAAATTACTCACTAAATCATATGCCAATTCAAAATTATGTTAATGCCCAAACTTAATTAACTAACTCAACTGACTGACTGACTGACTGACTGATTGAATTGACTGATTAACTCTGGAAACGAGTCGCTTTTATATATTTTAGTTGTCCCTCTAGAATACTCTACAGAGAACAGGAACGCTCGAGAAAATTTTAGAATTCTATGATATTTTTAGCTTAATTTACTAATATTAAAATGGGTTAAAAATGACAAAATTAAAAATATTTTTAGGGTGTTACATATAAAAATATACATAATACAACAATACCATAACAATAGGTACAAATACCTAGATAAAAACCTAGTTGCATAATGTGTAACTGCAAAAAGACTTAGCGAGTATTGAGAAAAAAACCTTTTTATGAATACGACGAAAGAGGAGGGGTGTTGAGCAAAATCAGGACCTGATAGAGCAAAACGAGTAAAAATTCGTGCTCAGCGCATCCAAATTACCTAGAAGTAACTGTCAAATCTAATTCAATAGACAAAAATTTGAAATTTGTTCTCCAGTGTAATTAATGCCAGCTTGTGACATGCCAGCGTGTGATGTCAGCAATAAAATTATTATAAAAAAAAAATTTAAATTAACACAAACATAGATGTAGCTCGTAGCATAAACTAACCCCTACTTTTTTTTTCTCTCCTTACTTCCATGTCTGTAAATCTCTTTACTTGCATATCTGTAGTTTGCATGGTATGATAGTGTTTGAGTTAAGACTGTGTTTGCATGGTTTGTAAGCGTTCTTATTTTTCTTCTTTTCATCTTTCACCCCTTTTCTATTCTCTTCGACTATTTTTCCGACTTGTCAGCAGTGGCTGGCGGATGATGATGGGGAGTCTTTCTTTCTTTTTTTCTAAATGAATGTTAACCCACGAATGATAGGTTTTGCTACTTACTTAACCCCCTCCTCTTTCCTTCTCTTGGGCTAACCTTAGAGTGGATGTTGGGGTCTTTGTTAGCCTTAGCTTCTGTAGATCTGTAGAACATCTACTGAAATTGTTTCACAATTCTTGACCTGAAGCCTATAGCTTTTTTTTTAAATAGAGAATTCAGTTTGAGACTGCTTGAATAGCTACATGCTACCTGTGTATTAGGATTTAGTCTTATAGTAATATATAGTTTAATGATATATAATAATAACAAATAACAATTAATGTTCTGTCTAATGTTACCCCCCTGGAGTTACTTCCCTGGTTGATTGGTGTCTATAATCTCCTTATTACACACCAATCTGTAGATGGGTCAATGGATGAGTTACTGTAACACTCCTGGGGCACCCCGAACCTGACACATTAAAAATTTTAACTTTATAGATAGTTTTAAGCCAAGGAATTACACACAGTTTATCAATCAGTTGTTCAAATTATGGGCAACCACCTGCAAAAATGCCTCCTTCTATAAGAAAGGTCTCGAAGGCTGACAATGGCATTTTTTTCATACCTACACCTCAGTGGTGTAGTGGTTAGCATTGCTGACTATGAATCCATCAACCCTGGGATTGAAACCTGGTAATGGCATAGATAAATGGGTACCCTGGGTAACCTAGTGGTTAAGACACTGGGCTGCTGCTGGGGTGTGGTTGGATTCCACATTAATCTGTAGGTCTAGGGTGGAGTGACAAGCTTGACCATCAGAATGAACAGTTTGGGTGGAAGCAAAACCAAGGTTAACCAAGGTTATATAAATTTTGAAAAGATTGTGTAGTGTGTAAAATGCATGTATGTATAGTGAAGAATGGAGGAAGTGTGTGTTTGAGAGCATGCTGGACTGCTCACAGTGGGTCATTCCATGTCAACTCAGCCACAAAATGGCACTTTTTGCACTCACCCCTTTCAATTTTGCTCATACTTGGCACAATAGCAGATATACATGCCAAACTTAAATTCCCAAATTATTAGAGCTGACTGACCTTTGGTTACTGAGATACAAGGTCACAAAGTTGTGACATTTTGACCTTTTTTGCATTAACCACTTAACAAACTTATTTATTTCCAAGAAAGTGGACAATATATATCTATTTTTTTTAATAGAATATTTTATTCTTTATATTGTGCTAAAGAGGAAAATAATCGACATTTTATTATTTTTTTTATTTTTAAGAAGTTATAAAGAATTACATGTCCTTTGAAAAATTTGCCCGAGTTTATACATTCATTTTTTAAAACGAGAAATACATGTTTTTTTGAATAAAAATAATAATAAATGTTAAGCAAATTCCTTTCAAAACAACTCTGAACTAAATAAAAACTATGTAAAAGAAAATTGGCATATTACTTTTAAGAGAAATCATACTTCGAGTGATAATCACGAAAGCACGGAGAAACGCATAGGCCTACATCGCAATCTCTGCAGTAATATCTTGACTCACGGCAAATTTTTTTTCCCCTTTCGGTTTTCTTTCGTGTACAAACTGCACATATCCTTGTTAGGTTCGTTTTTTTCTCAGTTGCTGGAATAATATCTGGAAAGTGGCGCCCTGACATTCGAAGTGGTGTGGCATTGGTGCTTGGTTGACCCCTTGAAGCTACGAAAGATACTTTGTATTTTGCAACCATCATGTCGATCAGCTCCATTCTGTAGTCTAATGGTTTCTTGCTTTGTCCCGTTTGTTTGAAAAGAATGAAAGAATTCCATACAGCTAATTCTAAAAGATGAAAAAACAACTTCCGGTAATACTTCTTTCCCCGTTTCCTCATGATTGGGTAGCTTGAAAGTGTTTGATCAACCCGATCAACTCCTCCCATGGTGTTGTTGTAATCCTTCACAATCTGAGGCACACGGACAACACCTCGCCTTCTTACACATTCTGTCATTTCTGAAGAATGAACAGTTGATAGAAGAGTGACATCCCTTTTGTCTTTCCATTTCATAGCCAAAACTTTTCGACGCCTAAATGCAATACTTTCCCCCTTTTTCAGTTTTTTGTTTTTTATTTGCGCAGGTATCCCTTTCCTTGTTTGTTTTACAGTCCCATAAGTGTCTGTACGATGTTCAACCAATAAGTTAGCCAGCTCCGGTGAAGTATAAAAGTTGTCTGTAGTCAGGCAATGACCTTTCCCAATAATGGCTCCATCAATGACATCACAATTTGGATAGATACTGGAAGATCTTTATAAACCTGACTCACTTGAGTACCTTTTCCAGTGTATATGATTGTTGACCAAACATAGCCTGACTTTGATTCGCAAAGCATGTATAATTTTATGCCAAAGCGAGCTCTCTTCAGAGGCATATACTGCACCCACCCAAGACGTCCTTTATACATCATAAGGCTCTCATCAATTGTCACATCACGATCTAGGTTGTATAGAGAATTGAATTTGTCACTAAGGTATTTGTAAACTGGATAAATTTTGTTCAGTTTCTGGTATGGGTGGGTATTTGGGTCATAATCTTCATTATTTGCAAAATGTAAATTACTTTTCAAAAGCTGAAATCTTTTGAGAGTCATGCACTATCTAAAAAATGGTGTATCCATGATAGGCTTTTTTGTCCAATAAAGCCAATAGTTAGGCTTTGGAATTAGGCCTTGCAGCATTGTTATTGCTAAAAACACTCTTATCTCATTACTGTCTGTAGCTCTCCAAGCACTGTTCCCGTGTTGCGTTGCATACCGATTCGTCTCAGTTACAATAATATCGATTAGTTCATCAGTAAAATATAAATTGAAAAAATCTAATGGATTACCTTCAACGGGAACATTCGTATTTGCATTACTCTTTGTGAAGTCAAATCTTGGAGGAGCTACGTAGGCTGAGTCTCTTCAAACCACGATTGACGAAATTGCTCAAATGTTTCATCTGATTCACCCTCCGAAAAGTCTTCTGAGCAAGAGGAATCACTGTTATCATCTTCGGAAGAGCTCAGATGTATATCTTCAACATTTCCTAACAAACTTTCTTCTTCACTATCAGAATCCATCTTCATATGACTAAAATTACCATATGTAAAAAATGATTTGGACAGACATACAACGCACCTCGGATGACTGTTGCGCACTGAGAAAGTACTGTATATAAACATAATTATATGTGTTATATGTCAAAAGCCAGGTTCAAACCACGCCCAGAGGCGTGGCTTTCGAGCAGTACAGCCAATTAGAGTAAATGCACGAGATATCTCGTTCAAATTTAAACATACTTCAAATTTTTCATGCGCCCGAGTAAATTTGGGTAAATTATTTTAGAGCGAGTCTTTGATGCCCGAGTATATTCGGGCAAATTCGTTAAGTGGTTAAATGACTATTTTCAAAATGGTGTAACTAAAAAACTATTAAAGCTAGAGCATTGATTTGGTCTCATTTTAAACCTCTTTAGTAGCCCCTTGTTTATTGTCTCTTGTTAAATATCTCTACTGTGAAAAATAAAAAAAATCCCTTCACAAAGGTCAGTGTCGAAAGAAGAGTGAGAATTGTACCACAGGAACTTGTAAATAAGTTTCCCGATCTGCACTTAACACTACATCACAGACTTTGTAAGCAGTGTAGAGAACATCTTGAGTCCTTGCCTGAGAAAGGAATAGGCACTTTGAATTCAGACATAAATGATGATTCTTCTTGTAGTAGTGAACCACCTGAAGATCTTGAGAAAATTGAAAATGTTGACAATAGTGATGCATCAACTTCAGAGCAAAACCATGAGATGTGTACTTTGAATGCTTCTTTTGTTTCAATTGGTGAATCACCCATAAAAAAGAGAAAGCTTGTAGAGCAAAAGTCATATGGAGCTAAAAAACTAAGCAAGGTGACAGAGACAGTTAAGAAGAGAATGGAAACAGTTGCAGGAAAAGAGATTTCTGACTCACAATTTAAGGAGCCATCTGGAGATGTAGACTGTTTAGAAATAATAAATCAACTCGAGGAAAAATTAAAAAATGAAAATACTAAAAGAAGTGATAAAATAAAAATCCTCACTGTATTGCCCAAAAGTTGGAGCATTAGGAAAATTGCTTCAGAATTTAACAAAAGGCATACAGCATCTATTGCTAAAAAAATAGTTGAAGAAAAAGGTGTCCTTTCAGACCCAAATCCAAAGGGTGGGAAAAGAATTAAACAGGATACTGTTGACGCTATTAAAGCATTTTATCTTTCAGAAGACATCAGTAGAACAATGCCAGGAAAGAAAGACTATTGTAGTATCATTGACAATGAAAGAGGAAGGATACATTTGCAAAAGCATCTTTTACTTTGCAATTTAAAAGAAGCCTATCATATTTTCAAAGAAAAAATCCTTTGGTTAAGGTGGGATTCAGTAAATTTGCAGAATTGCGTCCAAAGCAGTGTGTTATTGCTGGAGTAACAGGAACTCACTCAGTATGTGTCTGTACAATTCATCAGAATGCCAAACTTATGTTTGTAGGAGCTGAATTAGAAAAACTAACTGCAAATGATGACACACCTATTTAAAATGTACGTCATTGTGTTGCCTTTATGGAATGCAATCCTGCCTCACAGAAATGCTGCCTCAGACAATGTGAACAATGTGGAGATCCATCAGATTTAAAAAACAGACTACTGGACATATTTACAAACAACTTCATTGATATCATAAATTTTAAAAAGTGGACCAATACAGATCGGTCAAATCTTGAATCAGTAGAACTGAATACAGATGAATATATTGACCAATTCTGTAACCAACTGAAAGAATACCAGATACATGACTTCAAGACAAAGATGCAAGCAACTTATTACCGTGAAACAAAAATGTCTTTGAAAGATGGTGAGGTCCTTGCTGTGTGTGATTTTGCTGAAAATTATTCCTTTATTCTTCAAGATGAGGTTCAGAGCTTTCACTGGAACAAGGAGATGGCTACTCTACATCCATTTGTTATTTACTATAAAAAGGAAGATGAGATTGCTCACCTTAGCTTTGTTATTATTTCAGAGTGTAACATCCATAACACAGTTGCTGTACATTTGTTTCAAAAGCATCTGATAAAATTCCTAAAAGATAATATCTCATCCATCGGTTCCATCCACAAAATAATTTACTTTTCAGATGGGTGTGCAGGACAGTATAAGAACTGCAAAAACTTTTTGAATCTTTGCCATCACAGAGATGTTTTTGGAATTGAGGCAGAATGGAATTTTTTTGCAACAAGTCATGGAAAGGGACCCTGTGATGGTGTTGGAGGCACAGTTAAGAGATTAGCTGCAAAAGCTAGTCTACAACGACCTTATGATGAACAGATCCTTACTGCAGAACAGTTATATACATTTGCAAGTGAAAATATTGTGAATATAAAATGTCATTTTTCAACCAATAAAGAGCATGAAGAGGAAAGCCAACTTCTCCAAGAAAGACACTCAACTGCAAGGACTATTGCTGGTACACAGAAATTACACCATTTACAGCCAGTTTCATTGACTTCTCTTAAGGTTAAACATTATTCATTATCAGATTATTCAAATATTGAGAAAGTTACTGAAAAGGAAGAAGTTGTGACTGAGGAGAAAATACATGGTTTTGTTACTGCTGCATATGATGGCCATTGGTGGGTGGCGTATGTGCTGGAAAAGATACCAGAGAATAGAGAAGTAAAAGTCACATTCCTTCATCCTCATGGCCCAAACCCATCATTTGTGTATCCTGGTCGACCAGATGAATTAATCTCACCATATTCAGATATTTTAACACGAGTTGAGGCATCTACTACTAATGGATGAATATACAGGATTTGCAAAGAAGTTACTTTGAAGGCATCCAAAGCTTTGGCAGATCTACAGCACAGAAAGGTAAGAATTCAAAATTAAAATGGTCATGTAACTATATATACACTGCATACATTTTAAGTTGTGATAAATGGAAATCAATGAGCACTATACCTATACATATTGTATGTACATTTTAATATGTTACTTGTATTTGTTAATTAGGTAGCTATCTAGGTATACATTAAAAATTGTTTTCTCTTCTAGAAATCACAATAAATTGGGTGGCCCACAAGAATCTTGTCAACTACTGAAAACCATCACATACATGCACAACATACAGGTGAGGTGGGTAAAGAACAAATATTTAAAAATAAGCATTTGCTTGTTTGTAGAAGGCTGCAGATAGTATGTAGATATCGGTTGTATTTGTAAGAGATTGAGCTGACCTTAGACAAAAATGGTTACTGACATACAAGGTCACAAAGTCATGACTTTTTGACAATTTTTGTATAAAATGACTTTTTTCAAAATGTTGCTTGAATTCATTATTTTTTATACATTGAACTAGTTATCAGCCACTTACAGCTTCTTGGGATTTTGTTATACGTGACTCAAGGTATTAATGTAAAAAAATTGAATTTTTAGGAGAAGGTATTTTTTTTTTATTCAAGGTCAAAGGTCAACTTTTGAAGGGATTTTTTATTTTTCACAGTAGAGATATTTAACAAGAGACAATAAACAAGGGGCTACTAAAGAGCTTTAAAATGAGACCAAAATCAATGCTCTAGCTTTAATAGTGTTTTAGTTACACCATTTTGAAAATAGTCATTTAACGCAAAAAAGGTCAAAATGTCACAACTTTGTGACCTTGTATCTCAGTAACCAAAGGTCAGTCAGCTCTAATAATTTGGGAATTTAAGTTTGGCATGTATATCTGCTATTGTGCCAAGTATGAGCAAAATTGAAAGGGGTGTGTGTTTTAGGTGGCTGACTTGACATGGAATGACCCCAGTGTAGATGAAAGACAGAAATAGATCAGCTAAAGAGGACAATGACAGAAGAAATGGGAGTTCTAACACTCCCTCTCTCCTGCCTAACATTCATCCCAGAGTATTTCCTGGTTGATTGGTGTCTACAATCTCCTAGAAATATGAATCTCTTCAGCTAAATCTGAAAATTGTCATTAATCTAGCAATACCATTTGTAGCTTAATTTCATTAAATCTGGCTGGAACAAACTTGAGATAACAATGTATGGTAGGGTACTGTACATGGCATTCACTTGGCTTGGTTGGTTAGATATTTTTTGTCTGACTTGGTCAGAAAAGTGGGCCAACTTGGTTCTTGACTTCAAATAACCTGTGACCAATAGAAGTATAAAAAGTAACTTTTGATGGGTGATTATAACATTTTAGCCTTGGTCTGTGTCTTAGTAGTAGCTAATTGACTAATTTTTCTTCATTTAAACAGAAAGTACAAGATTGGGATAGAACTACCTGAATTTTTTATTGTTTTTGTAAATCTTGAACCAAAAAAGCCCTAATTAAGATTATTAGAAATTATTTTGCCATAGTAAATTTTGATCAGTTATAAATAGGCACAAGTCATCCCCAGTCACAGGCTACAAAACATTGCAAAACCAAAGAATCATTGAGAATAGAATTTATATACATCATGAAGGTAACAATGAGTCAAAGTTTTAACAGATGTATGACATTTTTATAGTTTAACTTAGGATGTAGGATATATAATGTATATACATTAATCTGTATTGAATTAAGGGTAATTTAATTACTTTATTTACTAGTAAAATTTAAAAAGACTAGTGTAATTAATTAGTTATCTAGTAAAGTTCTTTTGTTGCTAATTATGTACCATAATAAAACATACTTTATGCTTTTCTAATATTCTGTAATTAATTACTCTTATATTAAAAAGCTTCTATATACAAGTATGAAATCCACTAATGAGAAGTGTATGATGGGCCTCAATGAATGTGGTAACCAGTTAATTTCAATCCAATTACTTCCTCTCTCTTTTTCTGAAATTCACTGGGGGAAAACAGCTGTCAATTTTATTCACTACCATGTGGTAGACTGAGCTACTTGAATAAGCAAAAGAAGTTAAAGTTCTCCCATTTATATAAGTAGTATGAACACTAAAGTAGATAAACTTGATTAACATGAGTGGTATAATACCTTGAGGACATGCCACACAATACCAAAATTTTTGCTAATCTCAAAATGTTTTTATAGATAATTTAATACTTTTATCTATCTGCTCAGTAACATCCCAGGAGTATGGTAACTGCTGCAGTATGAGATAGAAACAATATTGCAGTAAGACTGGAGAGAGAAACCTGGATGTACAATTGTTTCTATGGGGTCATTCCATGTCAGTTCAATGGAATTTTGGGTTGAAAAAACGTGACCATCACCGATGTTTTTGAAAATTGGCACACGTATAGATCTCAGTGAGAAAAACAGAATGGCACTTGTTTCAACACTCTAGGTCATATGGTTCCAGAGATATGGCCCTTCGAATTTTGTAAAAAAAGGTAAATTTCCAAGGTTATACCATATTTCAACATGAAAATCTCAGATCCTATTGCACTTACAGAGATCATTTAAACACTATTTTAAAGCTTTTAAGCAGATCTACAACTTTGTTTCTATTCATATTTTACCTCAGTAGTAAAAAAAAAGTTGATCTTATTTTTTACCTTTGACCTTGTGTACGTCATTTGATGTCACAACCAATTTTTTTCTCCTTTCACCCAATTTTGGGTACACATGTCTACCTTAACCTAGAACAAGATTTTTAGTGTTGATTAAGTTAGTACCGTATAGATGCTACAGCCATTTCAGTGGACCATACCTACCTCCATTTTGACCAAGTACCTTTTTCCACCAAACTTTGGAGTGCTGTTTCTTTGGAACTGTTTGAGCTAGAGTGTTGAGAAAAGTACCATTAGATTTGTCTCACTGAGATCTATAATGTCTGCTATTTTTAAGACAATTTGCCTTTTAATATGTATATTAAAATAACCTAATATTCCTTTATTTTTACCAATTGAGTTATAAGAACCAATTCTTCTTCTAGCTGGGTGAAACCATAAAAAAAAGAGGCATCAACATAACTTTATATTTAAAAAAGGCAGTTATTAGGTATTTACAATATATTTTATGGAAACCATTATTGTTACATTGCTTAGTGCAAATGCAGACAGAATGTGTTCCACTGGCACCTGGCAACACACATTCTTTTGGCCAAAGCTCTGCAAATTTTGCAAATTTTGAAAATCCTATTTTAATTGTTGGATGGTTTGTTTTAAAAAGCTCAAATGCTTCTTTTAGGTTGCATAAGATTATCAATTTTTGTTTTCTTTCGCGCCTACCATCAGCTCCTTTTACAGAAACAGTCTTTCAACCCTGGCATTTGTCTACTCACATCTGGCGAATGATAGAAGTCAATTACTTTGGCAGCAGTTTCACTATTCAGGTGTTTCTCCAAACGCGGATTAGGAGTTGAAAGCACTCCCTTCTCCCTCACCAAACACTTTGCTTGCCTAGCTATGTAATCTGAGCACTTAAATTCTTCTCTGATCTTTACTTGTGTCCATCTTTTTGGTAGGATAGTAAGAATTGTCAGTTTTTCACTTCGACTTGTCACTTGATTAAATTTCTCTTTTAGTTGTTGAAGAATCTCCAGTTCTGTATCATCTGAGTCGCTGCATGAAATTGGTTGTTTAGTTGCAAGTTCAAGCTTTCTTTTCACAATTACTACTTTCCTCAACTTTCTCTTTGCGTAACCAGTGATGTCAGAGAGTTTACATGGTTTTATTGGGGTCTCATCAAGTGTGGCCAATGAAGCATTGAATTTACTAAGCTCATACTGCATTTCAACTACATCTCCAATAGTTTCTAGCTCAGATGGGGCACTTGATGAGGTGGATGATGATTTTTCAAGTGGTTCACATTCAGGCATTGGGGATGGATGATTTGCTAGTATATTTCGACAGGTTGCGCATGCTTTATGATTATACTGGTCTACAAATTTTGAAGAAGTTTGTGCTTCGGAGATAAAATGTGTTTCCTATTATGGAGTTTGGGGTGCTAAAAACGAATATGACCATAAAAACAGTCGATTGGCTACAGTTTCCAAGAAAATTTAAGTTACACATTTTGTGTATATGTATACCATATATTAGTAACATACCTGTATAATGCAGTCACTCATATTGATTCAACCCGTCGCTTCTTTGCTTGTCTCTTGTATTCAACTTCTGGAGCATCTCTTGTTATTGTCCAGCAGTAGTCTGCTAACAATGATGGACTCCATTTCCCATGGTAGCATTTCTCCATCGCTGAGATATCCTGGTGGAAACGTTCACCATGTTTATTGCTGACTGCTCCGCAGTTGGCTGGAAAAAATTCCAGGTGCGAATGGAGGAAATGTATCTTTAAAGACATATTGCAGCCCATTTTTTGATAGGACAACAGCAGGTTTTCCACCAGCTCCCTGTAATTGTCAGCTTTGGTATTTCCCTAGAAAATTGGTTGCTACTAACTGGAAAGCATTCCACGCTGACTTCTCCTCACCACCTTGGATACGGTCGAACTCCTCATCTCTAAGAAGCTCGCGGATCTGTGGACCAACAAATACACCCTCCTTGATTTTTGCTTCACTGAGCTTTGGGAATTTACCACCGAGGTACTTAAAAGCTGCCCCCGTTTTATCCATAGCCTTAACAAAAGTTTTCATGATGCCCAGTTTGATGTGTAAGGGTGGTAACAAAATCTTGCTCGATTCTACAAATGGAGGATACTGAACATTTTTTTGTTCCAGGTTCCAATGAGTGTCGGAGTGGCCAATCTTTCTTGATGTAATGAGAAGTCCTAGCCCGACTATCCCATTCACACAGAAAACAGCAATACTTAGTGTAGCCTGGCTGCAGTCCAAGCACGATAGCAACAACTTTCAAGTCACCACAAACCTGCCACTGATGTTTGTCATAGTTTATGCAGTTCAAAAGTTGCTTCATGTCATATGTTTCCTTCATGTGGACTGTATGACCAACTGGAATTGATGGCAATACGTTGCCAACATGCAACAAAACAGCTTTTAGCCTCAACTTCGATGAATCAATGAACAGTCTCCATTCATCAGGATTGTGAATAATGTTGAGAGCTGCCATCAGACCATCGATGTCATTGCAAGCTACAAGGTCACCTCCCATGATGAAGAATGGGACAAAATCTTTTTGATGGTCATGAAACTTACACACACTAACATTTTCAGCGAGGAGATTCCACTGCTGCAATCTGGAGCCCAACAGCTCTGCCTTACTCTTTGGCAGTTCTAAATCTCTGATAAGTCGTTTAATTCATTCTGAGTTATCATGTGTGGTTTAGAAGATGTCAAGTTATAAAGAAATTCAGGGTCTTGTGAAGTTGAAGGCTCACAAGTTTCACAGCTTCCTTCATTCTCCTCATCCTCTGACTCCAGGGAGAACGAGTGTGGGGGGCTCAGGAATGGGTAGTCCTTCGCCGTGAGGTACCGGGCGTATAGCAGAGGGTATATTTGGATATTGTAAAATCTACTTTTTCTTCTTGCAAATACCTTTCTTGACTGGAGGCACCATGCAGAAGTAACAATTGCTGACATGATCTGTTGGTTCCCTCCACACCATTGGCACTGCAAAAGGCATAGATTTCCTTTTCTGATTCAACCACTGGCAAAGGTTTGTTGCACAAGTATTGCAGCCAGGGTTGTGGAGTCGGTCCAAAATTTTCCGACTCTGACTCCGACTCCACACATTGTAAAAATTCGACTCCGACTCCGACTCCACACATTGTAAAAAATCTAAAAATCCGACTCCGACTCCTCACATTTTAAATATACGACTCCGACTCCTCTAGTGTTTCACTCTATAATTATCATAATAATAAGACATTTCATCACCACCACATGAATCGTCAGGTTACTTTCTAGGATAAGGGAACATTCAAATATTAAGAAGGATATTGACTTGTAGATATTATCATATTAAGGGATTTTTATTTTTTCCAATAATATATATGGTATATATATATAAATGAAAAAGATTCTCTTAAACATAATTAAGGTCTAACCAGTAGTAGTCCTACTTAAAATTGAATAACCCTTCTTAACCTAGTGGCTATAACTATGTGTTTGATGGCTTTTTTTCAATTAATTTTATTAATTTTTACAGAATTACATATTGAATTAACATTTAAAAATGCAAAATTAATTACATAGTAGGCCCAATGCTACTGTTAATAATTTCCAGGAAATAAAATTGATTAACAAATTTATAAAATATTAGAAATTTTATATAATTAATAATGATTAACCTATTGAAAACATAAATCGTAATTTATAAACCTTTTACTATATACTGTATATAAAATTAAATGCTTATATTATCTTAACTATTTATTACATGTTAGGTAAATTTGTTCGTAAGAAAAGGATGGCATCTGTCAGGTCCTCCTTCATCTGTCCTCTTAAGTCAGATTTGATGATCCGAAGAGCAGAAAAAAGGCACTCAACACTAACTTGCGTAGGGGGTAGGGCAGTGACAGCAAGGGCAGCTTCCTGTACAATTTCTGGATAGCTCTCTATAGCTTTCATTACTTCCATTTTTGTAAAGCGGTCAATTTTTTCAACTTCTTTCAGTGCAGCAAAAAAATTCCATTTGAATTTATTCAGTTTTGTTGGAGCCGGAGGGTGTTCATATTCTTCTGACTGGACACGGCGACGCTTTTGAATCTTTTCTTGGTCATCAAGAAACTTTTCATATTCATCTTCTGAGCTTGATAAAGATGGGCTACTGTAGATAGGAATTTCATCAGTTTCATCACTTTCATGTTGTAGTCCCGATTGGTCCTTCTCTTGAAATCCCTTCATGCGAATGGCCACATCGCAAAGTGTAGATTTTGCCTTATTTTTTTGATCTTCTGTCAAAATGACTCTGTACATGGGGTCAACATAAATTGCAGCCAGTAGGATACCATTGTCAAGAAGGGAACTCTCTCTTCGTATCATTGAGGCTTTCATCTCATCAGCTATCATTCCTCCAATTTGTGTGAGCCGAAAAATAAGGGTTTTCCATTCTTTATAAAAACGACCTGGTGTAAGATCTGATGATTGCAGATTTTTTGTTACTGTATAAGGGTAATGTAAAAGGCTTTCAAGTTCTTTGACTTGTTCCCAATGAGCCTCAGACATTGATACTTCAGGGTTGGCCATATCAGAGAGGAACTGTTTTAGTTCAAGAATGCGAGCTATCATCAAATATGTACTACCCCATCTTGTTGCCTGATCAATAATAGCACCTTTCCCAGCTCTTCTTTTGAGGATGGCATCAATCTTTGGGGTTCTAGCAACTGTAGCAACTTTTCGCACAATAGCAACCAAGTTGGCTGCATACCTTCCTTTCAATCCATCGCGAATAGCCAACTGAAGAGTATGCACTGCACAACGCATGTGGTGTATTTCTGAAATCCTTGCAGCAGCTTCCGGTAAGTATTCAAAATCATGAAGATCATCTTCTCCACTTTCTTCAATTAAAGATACTGGTATGTTCAGGTCACTATCATTATCATCAATTGTAACATCTTCATTTAATTTTTCTACAGTACTGATCATATTGCTAGCATTGTCTGTGACGATTGAAAGCACCTGTTCTTTGCGCAAGCCATATTCCTCCAATACTTCAAGCACTATCTTTTGAATACAAGCACTTGTGTGTTGGGCCTCTGTCTCTCTTATAGCCAATGTATAGATTACAATCTTTTTATCACTATCCATAAATTGTACATTTATTGCAAAGTAATTGGTCCTCATACGTGTACATGCATCCATTTTCAAAAAGATATATTTTCTCTGCAGAAGAGTTTTTAGTACTTCTTTTTGTTTGTTTGCTTCTTGGATTACAAGAGATCTTATACTATTTCTTTCCAAGGAAACCCCCAGCTTACGCGCCATTTCGCCATTAAGTCCTACAAAAGCAGGTGTTGAAAATAATCTAAGAGGAACAGAGTTTTTTACAACCATTTCAATAATGTATTTTTTGAAATTTGCTGCAGTCATGGTTACAGTTACCTTGTCACTAACAAGAAATGAAGTAACAAGTCTTTGCTTTGATGTTGATGCTACTCTTTTAATTTCTTTAGGCTTGCATTCTTCATCTTTTTTGTTAACATTCTTTAGTATCTCTGGATGTCATCGCTGTAGATGACGTTTCAGATTAGAAGCTCGTGTAGGAGAATGAGATTTCCCACCAGTAAACGTACTTATTCTTTCACCACAAATTGTTTCCTTATCATTTTTATCCTTAACTGTACATTGACAAGCAAAATATTTTCCATCATCACTAATAGAAAAATGTTCAAACACTGATGACTTTATTTTATGAGCCATATTGGGGTTGATTATTTATAATTAATGAATGAATGGATAGCCTTTATCGCGGAAAATTACATGAATTAAAATTGATGAACTAAGTGTGAAATTTTATATTTAAATAAATATTAATTGTATATTCTGAAAATGTAAAAAAAAATATTAAAAAAACTTAATCTAGGGGCTATCAATGAATAAGGTTTATTGACCAAAAAAACTAAATAACCTAAATGTTAGTATTTAGGATTTAGAAATTAAGGGTGACACAGGACACAGAAATTGGAGTCGGAGTCGGAAGTTTTTAACCGACTCCGACTGACTCCGCCCTGAAACATGCGACTCCACGACTCCGACTCCACGACTCTGACTCCACAACCCTGATTGCAGCATATGTGTGGGGCCCAGCTCTTGTCCTGATCTCCAATCTTACAGCCAAAATAAAGGTGATAGGCTTTCCTAGTCACAACGGTTATAGCACGCTTTTGTGATGCAAAAGTCAATTCCCCACAAACATAACATAAGTTATCTACACTGTTCACGCAATTACGAGGCAGCTTTGTTCAAATTAGGCTGAAAAAAATTCAGTTTCAAAAGCAAACACTAAAAAGAGTTTGACAAGGGTGCACTGTATGACTTCCACGAATGAACTGATGCTGTGGCGTAATATGTAAACGCCTGTGACACATCAACGCCTTGACTCTACTGCGCATGCGCGGTTATTTTTTTTTTTATTTTAATAAATTAATGTAATTACATTGCAGTTTAATAATTTTAAATTAGGTAAGGTTAAGTTAGGTTAGTATTCCATTTACATTAATATCAAAAACATTATGGGAAGCAATATGTTAAAATGATCCAATCTATTTTTTAATAAATAATTTACAAATACATAATGTAATAGATAAATTTAAAATTAAATTTTATTGTATATATAATTTAGGGTGATTCAAAAATTGACTGAAAAAATTTTTTTTGAATTTTTTTTCGGGCCATCCTCTGATTATGGTTAATTTGGTAAAAAAAATAATGCATGCAAATTTTGAATTAAAAAAATTAATTTTTAGGGGTCACTACCATAAATTGAAAATCAGACACACAATAAGAAATATATGCTGTTTATCGACTAATCTCTCTCTCTGCATTGTCATTAACAACTTGAATTTTTCTTATGACTTGTTTTACGTTGTTGTAGCAGTCATCTTCATTCCACTCTTCAGAGTTCTTATTAAGAAACATTGGTGGTAAACCAAGTCTATTAAAAAATTCTTTTGTATTTGCACTAACAAAGTCTTCTAGTTCTCTGTTTTCAATAACTTCAGGGTCAATAACCGCTTTTTTCTCTGGATTTGGTTTGGCGCCATTTTGCAATGCTTGCTTCATTTGGTTTTTAGTTTTGTGTAGCATGCCATCATCAAAGAAAGCAAATGCTATTAACTCCTCTGAAAGATATCATAAGTGATTCATCATTTTCTTCAGGGCAATAGTTGCAATGCGTTCATCTTTTAGTTTGTACAGTTGCAGTTTCTTCAACATCTCTAAATTGAGACGAGGAGCGAGAACTGAAACTGACACTGTAAACCAGGATTTAACATATATGTGTACAGCAAAGAGGCAGATATCTCTAAGGCCTTTTTCTTCTCTGGGTGTTAATTTAAATTGTGTTTTAAACAACCAAATTTTCATGGCATAAATGACTTTTGCCATCCATCTTGCTCAGTGAATGCCAGCTGGTCTTCTGAATGAAACTCCTCTCTTTGGTACTCCACGAAGGAAAATGATTGTCAGTTCCAGCAATTCTGTAATTGTCATGAGGTTGATGTTCTTCAAGTTGAGTGGTAGCAAACTCAATCATTTCTGCTTTTATAGCAGTAATACTGGGTATGGTATTTGGATCATCTAATGCTGTTCTGTAGTTTTTTGTGTCTAATTTTGACCATTTCATTCTAAATCATTTGAAAACTGCAATATCAGGTCCTGATGATGCAGGCAATGAATGCAAAACAACAGCTTCTAACATTATTTCTAGTATGTGATGTCTGCAGGCCAGCCACAGCTTTGGTGTTGGCTGGGACTGGGAGGAATCAGAAGCCGCAATATATATATATATATATATATATGATGAATAAAACCACGAAGGAAAGGAAACACAGATGGTGCTCAAGCGCTTTCGTCTAATGACATCCTCAGGAACACTGAAGTACATAAAGAGTTACAACCTATATATAGGTTACAGAAAAAAAAAAAAAAAAAAAAATCTATATATATATATATATATATATACAATAAACGGAAAAACAAAATTAAAGGATTGTGGAAGGGGGCACACAAATTTATAAGGAAAAACTATCGATTTTTTGCACAAGATTAAAAGAATTGTTTCCAACAAATGTTATAGATAAAAAAATAAAATATATATGCAAATTTATACTGGAAATCTGCCCGGGTTTTAGCACTGCTCTTTTTGTATATAAAAAAAAAAAAATTGAACGATTATCGATTTTTAGCACAAGATTAAAAGAATTGTTTCCAACAAATGTTATAGATAAAAAAATAAAATATATATACAAATTTATACTGGAAATCTGCCCGGGTTTTAGCACTGCTCTTTTTGTATATATATAAAAAAAAAAAAATTGAACAATTATCACTGGGCAACACGTATTTTATTGAATGATATCTGACACTTGATTCTAGGTAATTTGGGTGCGCTGAATACGAATTTCAACTCGGTTTGGCTCTCTCAGGTCCTGATTCTTGTCGACAGCCTATGTGCCATTTTCCAGATTTTTCAAATTAGGACTAAAAAATTAAGTCATGTGTTAAATTTTTTTTTCAAGTTTCATGAATACAAGCAGTTCAAACTACAGTAAAATTACATTATAACGATAGAAATGACTTAAAATAAAAAAACAAACATATGAAGCTTTCACTGTAGCAAAAATTTTCTTTTGTAAGACTTTCTAGCGTATTTGCTTGTTGATGGCAGGTCTCTTTTCAAGCACCAGCAGTAATCAGCCATCATGTGGGAATCCCAGCGGCCTTGGTACCGTTCCTCCATAATTTTGATATCTTGGTGGAATCTCTCCCCTTGTTCGTCACTTACATCACCTAAATTACTTGGAAATTGGTCAAGATGGCTATTCAAAAAATGCATTTTTATGCTCATATTGCAACCTAACTCTTTGTAGTCCCTTAAAAGTTTTTTTACGATTTCTTCGTAGTTATCTGCCCTATAATTGCCTAAAAAGTTTTCTATCAAGTCCACGAATGAGACCAGCCATTTTTTTCGCGTTCATTCATGACATTAGGAAAATTGCTGTCTTTAATCATTGTTCTTATTTGTGGACCATCGAAAATTCCCGCCTTGATTTTTTCATAACTTAAACTTGGAAATTTTGAAGTTATGTATTTGAAACACTCGCCGTTCGTATCTAAAGCTTTTACATATTGTTTAATGAGGCCTAGTTTTATATGCAGAGGAGGAAATATGATTTTATCTCTGCTCACTAAAGGTGGATTAATTACGTTTTTTTCTCCGACAGTAAGTGATGTTCGTGCTGGCCAGATTTGTTTGAAATAATGTTCTTCCTTGGCTCTGCTGTCCCATAAGCAAAGGAAGCAGGGATATTTAGTATACCCTCCTTGTTGTCCTAGCAGAAAATTAACCATTTTTAAGTCAACACATATGATCCACTCGTGCTCCCTATATTTGATAAGATTTAAAACCTTTTCTATATGTTCATACTTTTCTTTTAATTTTGTTGAGTGCCCAATCGGTATCAAGCCGTATAGATTGCCATTATGCAACAACACACACTTAAGACTTCTTTTCGAACTGTCTAAAAACAAGCGCCAATTATTTGCATCGTAAGACTCAACCCCCATCTTCTTTAACAAACCAACTATGTCGCAGCAATATACTAAACTATCCTCTGTTCTAAAATATTTAACAAGTTCTTCTCTCTTTCTGTAAAATGAAATGTATGTGTTTGAAGTAAGCAAGTTTTTCTCTTTGAGTCTTGAAGCTAAAATTTCCGCAGCCTTTTTTGGCAAATTTAGATCCCTTACAAGATCATTCAACTCGGCCTGGTTAAACTTTTGCGGATCGTTTTGACTTTCAAATAAGCTGGGGTCAAAATCGGTGTCTGACTCCTCAAAGTGCATAACAATATTTTCAGGAACATCTTCAACTAATTCTTGAGTTGGCAGACCCTTAAATTTTGGAATGGGATCTCATTTGAATGTAGCACAGGTCGTATCGCGGTGTCGAAATTTGGGTACTCGATACAATGTTTATTTTCCTTAGTGAAGCCCAAAGTCTTGACAAAGCAAAGGTAGCAATCGGTCTCGTGGTTAGTAGGCTCTTGCCACACCTGATATGGAAAAAAATTGTAAAGCATTAACAAAAGCGACGAGAGACTTGTTTTTATGAATTTTATCAAAAGTTATCACCCAAACATTTAACATTTCTGTGTTTCAACCTTATGCAATATTTGAGATTCTTATAAACATTCTCTGTAAATTTTTGTTTATGTACCTAAGTTACAATTACATTTAGGTAAGTTACAGTATACTAGTGATTAAATTATGTAGTTTTATGAAATCATAAACTTACCATCGGAACTCCAAAAGGTATTTTTGAATCCGAACCCTTCGTCCAATGTCGCAGTCTTTCAATGCATATAGTGCAGGCTTTATGTGGAGCCCACGATTTATCTTGGTCCCCCAGTTTTATGCCAAAATAAGCTAAGTAAGCTCTTTTTACGAAGTCAGTTATATTTGCTCGTTGATGTGGAAGTGTAAAATTTCCACATATATAACAGAAGGAATCAGGGTTGTTTTTGCATTTGAACTTTCTAGTGCTTGATGACATATTGCTTGATTGTTCTGCCAATTTGTAAAGGTATTTAAAGCCCTTAATTCATATAAATTTAAGAAAATCAAATATAAACACAAAAATTACTTTAAATAGGTACTTATTATGAAATAGGTACTTACAATCTATGAAATTAAACTAGAAACACGGATGAGTAGGTACAATATAAATTACGTCTAATTAAATCAACTGTATTAAATCACGATGACAAAATTACTCACTAAATCATATGCCAATTCAAAATTATGTTAATGCCCAAACTTAATTAACTAACTCGACTGACTGACTGACTGATTGAATTGACTGATTAACTCTGGAAACGAGTCGCTTTTATATATTTTAGTTGTCCCTCTAGAATACTCTACAGAGAACAGGAATGCTCGAGAAAATTTTAGAATTCTATGATATTTTTAGCTTAATTTACTAATATAAAATGGGTTAAAAATGACAAAATTAAAAATATTTTTAGGGTGTTACATATAAAAATATACATAATACAACAATACCATAACAATAGGTACAAATACCTAGATAAAAACCTAGTTGCATAATGTGTAACTGCAAAAAGACAGCGAGTATTGAGAAAAAAAACTTTTTATGAATACGACGAAAGAGGAGGGGTGTTGAGCAAAATCAGTACCTGATAAAGCAAAACCGAGTAAAAATTCGTGCTCAGCGCACCCAAATTACCTAGAACTAACTGTCAAATCTAATTCAATAGACAAAAAGTTGAAATTTGTTCCCCAGTGTTATCGATTTTCAGCACAAGATTAAAAGAATTGTTTCCAACCAATGTTATAGATAAAAAAATAAAATATATATACAAATTTATACTGGAAATCTGCCCGGGTTTTAGCACTCTGCCCTATTTTTTGTATATTAAAATTGAAAAATAAAAGTTATTAGGGTGGCATACAAATTTACCAAAGATTTAGCGTTCTACCTTTCTTATCTAAATCTGTTCTGAAGGAATTCAAAACAACAGGATCGAGTTGAAAAAGACCTTTGCTTATGTTGAAGTTATTTGTTAGTTGGATAATGGCAGACTCAAGAATATTTCTATTAACAATGTTGCTAGAGTGAAATAAAACTGAAGCATTATTCCAATCAATACAGTGAGATAACTCTGACAAATGGACAAAAAGGGCACTGGACAACTGTCCTGTTCTAATGGAATATTGATGCTGTTTTATACGTGTGTGCAAATCCTTTCCCGTCTGACCTATGTAAAAGGAATCACATTGTTTACAACCAATTTTATAGATAATGCCTGAATTATTGGTGGGGCTATTTTTTACTGATATTTTTCACAATATTGTTATATGAAAATACTACATTAATATCCAAAAGTTTAAATACATTAGCAATGCCTAAAAAGCCCGGGAAAAATGGAAGTACTAAAATATTTTTTGACAAAGTACGAGTGTTATTATTGACGCGATAGAAAGTTCGTTTGTGACCGTTATTCCCCAACCGTGGATCCAACCTTTGTTTGATGAAATTTACGAGTTGCGTTGGAGAACTTCTTCACTTCGTAACATTTTGGATAAAAAAATTAAAAGTCTTATTCGAAATAGTCAGTGGAGTAAAAAAGCAAGCTCAAAGTGTGTTTTGAACCTTTCTTCGAAAAACATTAGTGACGATGCAAAAAGTGCCCTTGGATATGGTATGTCCTTTTTTATTGTTAAAAAACCTTCGGCTTTACAAATTTGTTACAGTCTTGTTGTTTGAAAAACAGTGTAATCTCCCTCAGTATTTGTTTAACATAGTTAAAGGCCTTGTTTATAGTGCAGCGAATAGTAATTATGAAGATAACTTTCCTAAATGTTTTCGCAATAGCTCTCACAATTAAAAAAGATGGGGAGCTCCATATTACTAAAGCAGACAAGGCTAACACCATAGTTATTATGGACAAAGTGGACTACATCAGAAAGATGAACGAGCTTCTCCAGGACCCCGCCACATATAGCAAACTTAGGAAGAACCCGCAGGATGATGTCATCAAATCATTTAATAGTGGCTTGAAATGCATTCTCAAAGATCATAAGGACTTAATTCCGCTTTTTATGTCCACTTCACCTTCTCTGCCCTACCTTTACAGTCTCATTAAAACCCACAAACCTGGCAACCCTATGCGCCCTATTATTAGCTCGGTGGGCTCTATTACTTATAAACTCTCCAAATGGCTTGTCAAAGTCTTGTCCCCCATTCTCGGAACTATCTCTGATTCACATGTAAAAAATTCCATGGATCTTACTGAAAAATTGAATAATGCACGTACTGAAACCAACGATAGATTGATCAGTTTTGACGTTTGTTCATTGTTTACAAAAGTGCCGATTGACGATATGCTTGACTTTCTCTCCCAAGAATTACATAAGTATGACCTGCCACTACCTTCACACATTGTTTTGGAACTTATTAAGCTTTGCATCAAAGACTGTAAATTCACTTTCAATAATGAGTATTATCAACAAGTTTTTGGGATGGCCATGGGCAACCCCTTGTCGCCCCTCCTCTCCAATATTTATATGGAGTTTTTTGAAATTACTTACATTCCGAGAATCCTGGGGGTTGGCATCCCTTGGTTGGGGTACGTCGATGATATTTTGTGTATCTGGCCCATGAATCGTGACCTGGATAACTTCCTCCTTCAGTTAAATGATCAAGTCCCCTCTATTAAGTTTACTTTAGAAGTGGAACAAAACAATTCAATCCCATTTTTGGAAGTGCGTGTACACTGTACATAGGGAAAGCCCAGGTTTTAAGTTTAGTATCTATCGGAAAAAAACAAACAATTTGTCCTACGTACACTTTTACTCGGGACATGACACCCCCACTAAGAAGGCCATTTTTTCTTCAATGTTTCTCCGCGCCCTTAGGATTGCCAGTCCGGAATACATCGATGCCGAATTAGAAAAAAATCAACGGTATTGGAAGTGATCTGTGTTATCCATCTGCATTTATGGAATCTTGTCTCAACAAGGCAAAACGAACTTTCTATCGCGTCAATAATAACACACGTACTTTGTCAAAAAATATTTTAGTACTTCCATTTTTCCCGGGCTTTTTAGGCATTGCTAATATATTTAAACTTTTGGATATTAATGTAGTATTTTCATATAACAATATTGTGAAAAATATCATAGTAAAAAATAGCCCTACCATAAATAATTCAGGCATTATCTATAAAATTGGTTGTAAACAATATGATTCCTTTTACATAGGTCAGACGGGAAAGGATTTGCACACACGTATAAAACAGCATCAATATTCCGTTAGAACAGGACAGTTGTCCAGTGCCTTTTTGTCCATTTGTCAGAGTTATCCCACTGTATTGATTGGAATAATGCTTCAGTTTTATTTCACTCTAGCAACATTGTTAATAGAAATATTCTTGAGTCTGCCATTATCCAACTAACAAATAACTTCAACATAAGCAAAGGTCTTTTTCAACTCGATCCTGTTGTTTTGAATTCCTTCAGAACAGATTTAGATAAGAAAGGTAGAACGCTAAATCTTTGGTAAATTTGTATGCCACCCTAATAACTTTTATTTTCAATTTTTATATACAAAAAATAGGGCAGAGTGCTACAACCCGGGCAGATTTCCAGTATAAATTTGTATATATATATTTTTTTTTATCTATAACATTGGTTGGAAACAATTCTTTTAATGTTATGCTAAAATCGATAATTGTTCAATTTTTTTTTTTTTTTTTATATATACAAAAAGAGCAGAGTGCTAAAACCCGGGCAGATTTCCAGTATAAATTTGTATATATTTTATTTTTTTATCTATAACATTGGTTGGAAACAATTCTTTTAATCTTGTGCAAAAAATCGATAGTTTTCCTTATAAATTTGTGTGCCCCCTTCCACAATCCTTTAATTTTGTTTTTCCGTTTATTGTATATATATATATATAGATTTTTTTTTTTTTTT
>JAJOZX010001848.1:0-7500 GCA_023014485.1 Bathynomus jamesi
CGCAGCAAAGGTGTGCGAACGCTGAAAACATTGATTCAGTCGCAAATCAGCTTGGAACACAGACAACAAGAAATCTGTGAGCGACTATCAGCTGTGACAGGAATCAAACGGGAGAGCATTCGGAAAATAATCACGTTGGATTTGAGAATGAAGTCATTCAAAATTATGTTTGCAACAGCTTAGCGAACAAGACTACCAGCGTCGTTTGATGTTTTGTGAACTCATTGAAACAATAATTGAACAAACCAGATAAGATTAAGTGACATAATATTCAGTGATGAATGCCACACATCTATCTCAATGGGTTCATCAACAGACAGAATTACCGTGTTGGTCACAAAAACAAGCCAAATATACACTTGGAGAAACCTCTGCATTCACCAAAAGTTACTGTCTGGTGTGGTTTGAGTAGCAGCAAGGTTTATGGTCCTTACTTTTTTGAGGACCCAGAGACAAGGAGACCGCTTTCAGTAACTTCAGAAAGATATGTAGAATGCTGAACATGTTTTGAACAAGAAAAACTGCAGTAACAAGTGGTTTCAGCAAGACGGAGCAAAGCCCACACAGAGCCGGATTTAGACGTGTGGAGCCCTGGGCAGCCTCCATGTGGAGGCCCCCCTACCTTAGGGGAAGACATAATTGAAGTCATCCATAAGATCATAATATAATTAACATACATACACTTTCAAAACATCGTGCACTCTTGTGTCTGTCCATTCCACTCATTTCTGCAAAAATGAAAGCCTCGGGTTACTCGGGTATTCCATTATAGTGAGAGTAGGCCTAAAAGAGTAATAAAAACAAAATGATAATCAGTACACAACAAATAGTAATTGGTAAAAGTTTATGTACTACAGTGGTATTGGATGCGCGTGTTTTTTTGTTATCATCTATCGGGTTTTTCTAGTTTCGGGTTTTTTCTATTTGATAATGGCTTGTCAATATGTGATGGAGGCCCCCAAGAGTGGAGGCCCATGGGCAGCTGCCCACTTTGCCCACTCCTAAATCCGGCCCTGGCCCACACAACTAGGCAATCACTGGAATGTTTAACAAGATTTTTTGAAACAAAGATTCATTTCTCATCGCTCGCAGTTTCCCTGGCCCGCAAGATCTCCCGATCTATCACCTATGGACTTTTTTCTCTGGGGATTTGTCAAGGACAAAGTATTCAGGCAAGAGCCATCCTCTATCGAAGAATTAAAGCAAGCGGTGGTAGAGAGTGTACAGTCCATTGAATGCAGCGTTTTGGAAAATGTAATAAATAACTTCCTTTCCCGTTGTGTGAAATGTAAGAATGTCCAGGGACGTCACTTTGAACACATGTAGAAGAAATTAAAACTTTAAAATGTTCTCTTTCGAATGCTTTTTATTTCATTTGTGAAGCTGCAATAATGACTGAGTAATAAGCGATTAAAAACAGGGACTATTTTTGTGGTCACACGGTATTTTCACTCTTGTAGAGTATAAAAGAAAATGTAACCTGATATCCATTTGGAGATTAGATGTATTTAATCAGTAAGTTTAAAATTTAGTAAAATTCAGTTCTGATAGGAATTAGATATCCCGAAAAGTCTGGTTATACTTCCACTGAAAGGGAACGTTTAATAGTATTTAGTTTTGGTTATGTGATATATAACCTTTGGTTAGCTTCCGCCCGAATTGTTCATTCTGACGAAGGTCTCAAGCTTTTCACTCCACCTTAGATCTACAGTTTAACGTGGAATCCGAACCACGCCCCATCAGCAGCCCAGCGTCTTAACTACTAGGCCACTTAGGGTACCCATTTATCTACAACCACTTTCTTATTGTGTGGAAGGATGAACAGCTGGGTTTTGCTGCGCGCCGGTGCCGTTGGATCTCGAACCTGGGGCCGATGGATTCGTAGTCAGCGACGCTAACCACTACACACCGAGGCGCATATATATATATATATATATATATATATGTTAAACACAGACCGTGCATGGAACAAGGAACTCTTCTGGGAAAATTAAATCCACTATAGTCCGAATAAGTAATGGTAAATGACAAATACCATAGTTTTTCTTTTTCATGATTTTAGCCAGACGTGGGCAACAGGTCTCTCGCAAAGAGATCCCATAAATATAGCTTCCCTCACCAGCTATCTGCAAAGCAGACAGGATCCAGCTTTGGGACATGGATCTAGGGTTTAAAGCAAGCCTAGATCCCTACATTCAGAACCTCTATATAAGTAAAAGACTCGTTGCATTCACGTCGGGTTGAATAAATCAAAGAAAAAGGGGGTAACTATTGTATTTTTAGCCAAAAAAAAACCAAAACTTAAACCTCAACCGGGACATTGAGCGTCCACTTTTCAAGGCACGTAACACGTCCGTTTAATATACACAAATTCAGAATGGTTCCCTGAGACAATTATATGTTAAACACAGACCGTGCATGGAACAAGGAACTCTTCTGGGAAAATTAAATCCACTATAGTCCGAATAAGTAATGGTAAATGACAAATACCATAGTTTTTCTTTTTCATGATTTTAGCCCGACGTGGGCAACGCGTCTCTCGCAAAGAGATCCCATAAATATAGCTTCCCTCACCAGCTATCTGCAAAGCAGACAGGATCCAGCTTTGGGACATGGATCTAGGATTTAAAGCAAGCCTAGATCCCTACATTCAGAACCTCTATATAAGTAAAAGACTCGTTGCATTCACGTCGGGTTGAATAAATCAAAGAAAAAGGGGGTAACTATTGTATTTTTAGCCAAAAAAAAACCAAAACTTAAACCTCAACCGGGACATTGAGCGTCCACTTTTCAAGGCACGTAACACGTCCGTTTAATATACACAAATTCAGAATGGTTCCCTGAGACAATTATATGTTAAACACAGACCGTGCATGGAACAAGGAACTCTTCTGGGAAAATAAATCCACTATAGTCCGAATAAGTAATGGTAAATGACAAATACCATAGTTTTTCTTTTTCATGATTTTAGCCAGACGTGGGCAACAGGTCTCTCGCAAAGAGATCCCATAAATATAGCTTCCCTCACCAGCTATCTGCAAAGCAGACAGGATCCAGCTTTGGGACATGGATCTAGGGTTTAAAGCAAGCCTAGATCCCTACATTCAGAACCTCTATATAAGTCATTTACCATTACTTATTCGGACTATAGTGGATTTAATTTTCCCAGAAGAGTTCCTTGTTCCATGCACGGTCTGTGTTTAACATATAATTGTCTCAGGGAACCATTCTGAATTTGTGTATATTAAACGGACGTGTTACGTGCCTTGAAAAGTGGACGCTCAATGTCCCGGTTGAGGTTTAAGTTTTGGTTTTTTTTTGGCTAAAAATACAATAGTTACCCCTTTTTCTTTGATTTATTCAACCCGACGTGAATGCAACGAGTCTTTTACTTATATAGAGGTTCTGAATGTAGGGATCTAGGCTTGCTTTAAACCCTAGATCCATGTCCCAAAGCTGGATCCTGTCTGCTTTGCAGATAGCTGGTGAGGGAAGCTATATTTATGGGATCTCTTTGCGAGAGACCCGTTGCCCACGACGGGCTAAAATCATGAAAAAGAAAAACTATGGTATTTGTCATTTACCATTACTTATTCGGACTATAGTGGATTTAATTTTCCCAGAAGAGTTCCTTGTTCCATGCACGGTCTGTGTTTAACATATAATTGTCTCAGGGAACCATTCTGAATTTGTGTATATTAAACGGACGTGTTACGTGCCTTGAAAAGTGGACGCTCAATGTCCCGGTTGAGGTTTAAGTTTTGGTTTTTTTTTGGCTAAAAATACAATATTTACCCCCTTTTTCTTTGATTTATTCAACCCGACGTGAATGCAACGAGTCTTTTACTTATATAGAGGTTCTGAATGTAGGGATCTAGGCTTGCTTTAAACCCTAGATCCATGTCCCAAAGCTGGATCCTGTCTGCTTTGCAGATAGCTGGTGAGGGAAGCTATATTTATGGGATCTCTTTGCGAGAGTCCCGTTGCCCACGTCGGGCTAAAATCATGAAAAAGAAAAACTATGGTATTTGTCATTTACCATTACTTATTCGGACTATAGTGGATTTAATTTTCCCAGAAGAGTTCCTTGTTCCATGCACGGTCTGTGTTTAACATATAATTGTCTCAGGGAACCATTCTGAATTTGTGTATATTAAACGGACGTGTTACGTGCCTTGAAAAGTGGACGCTCAATGTCCCGGTTGAGGTTTAAGTTTGGTTTTTTTTTGGCTAAAAATACAATAGTTACCCCCTTTTTCTTTGATTTATTCAACCCGACGTGAATGCAACGAGTCTTTTACTTATATAGAGGTTCTGAATGTAGGGATCTAGGCTTGCTTTAAACCCTAGATCCATGTCCCAAAGCTGGATCCTGTCTGCTTTGCAGATAGCTGGTGAGGGAAGCTATATTTATGGGATCTCTTTGCGAGAGACCCGTTGCCCACGTCGGGCTAAAATCATGAAAAAGAAAAACTATGGTATTTGTCATTTACCATTACTTATTCGGACTATAGTGGATTTAATTTTCCCAGAAGAGTTCCTTGTTCCATGCACGGTCTGTGTTTAACATATAATTGTCTCAGGGAACCATTCTGAATTTGTGTATATATATATATATACACACAAACTCAGAATGGTCCCCTGAGAAACTTATATGTTAAACACAGACCGTGCATGGAACAAGGAACTCTTCTGGGAAAATTAAATCCACTATAGTCCGAATAAGTAATGGTAAATGACAAATACCATAGTTTTTCTTTTTCATGATGCAAGCCCGACGTGGGCAACGGGTCACTCGCAAAGAGGTCCCATAAATATAGCTTCCCTCACCAGCTATCTGCAAAGCAGACAGGATCCAGCTTTGGGACATGGATCTAGGGTTTAAAGCAGCCTAGCCCTGCTACATTTAGAACCTCAATATAAGCAAAAGACTCGTTGCATTCACGTCGGATTGAATACATCAAAGAAAAAGGGGTAACTACTGTATTTTTAGCCAAAAAAACAAAACTTAAACCTCAACCGGGAGATTGAGCGTCCACTTTTCAAGGCACATAACACGTCCGTTTAATATACACAAACTCAGAATGGTCCCCTGAGAAACTTATATGTTAAACACAGACCGTACATGGAACAAGGAACTCTTCTGGGAAAATTAAATCCACTATAGTCCGAATAAGTAATGGTAAATGACAAACACCATAGTTTTTCTTTTTCATGATGCAAGCCCGACGTGGGCAACGGGTCTCTCGCAAAGAGGTCCCATAAATATAGCTTCCCTCACCAGCTATCTGCAAAGCAGACAGGATCCAGCTTTGGGACATGGATCTAGGGTTTAAAGCAGCCTAGCCCTGCTACATTTAGAACCTCAATATAAGCAAAAGACTCGTTGCATTCACGTCGGATTGAATACATCAAAGAAAAAGGGGTAACTATTGTATTTTTAGCCAAAAAAAACAAAACTTAAACCTCAACCGGGACATTGAGCGTCCACTTTTCAAGGCACATAACACGTCCGTTTAATATACACAAACTCAGAATGGTCCCCTGAGAAACTTATATGTTAAACACAGACCGTGCATGGCACAAGGAACTCTCCTGGGAAAATTAAATCCACTATAGTCCGAATAAGTAATGGTAAATGACAAATACCATAGTTTTTCTTTTTCATGATGCAAGCCCGACGTGGGCAACGGGTCTCTCGCAAAGAGGTCCCATAAATATAGCTTCCCTCACCAGCTATCTGCAAAGCAGACAGGATCCAGCTTTGGGACATGGATCTAGGGTTTAAAGCAGCCTAGCCCTGCTACATTTAGAACCACAATATAAGCAAAAGACTCGTTGCATTCACGTCGGATTGAATACATCAAAGAAAAAGGAGTAACCCGTTGCCCACGTCGGGCTTGCATCATGAAAAAGAAAAACTATGGTATTTGTCATTTACCATTACTTATTCGGACTATAGTGGATTTAATTTTCCCAGAAGAGTTCCTTGTTCCATGCACGGTCTGTGTTTAACATATATATATATATATATATAAATATTTCTAAATAAAGTAAGGGCCATCTAATTTTACAAGAAGGGGGATCGTATGCTTAAGAGGACATAATTACGAATCTGTATGAGCGATGCCGCTATCAAATGTTTCATTACGTTTGATTAATGAAGAGGACTTCAGTCGAAGTTTGTTCTGTTTCAGTGGAGAGCTTCAACTTGGTATGCGCCCTCACTCTGTAAATAGGCTTGACTGTGATGTTGGTGTTTCCGGGAAAAAGGAAGGGAGAAAGGGAGAGGAAGAGAAGGAAAGAGCAAGAAAGGGAGAGAAGATAATCGGAAAACAGAATTGAAAAACGAAACGCAAATGGTTCCCTTTATATACAATTCATTAAATCGCGTCATTACAGTCACAAAATGCTGAATTTAGTCATTTATGCGTGTATATATATATATATATATATATATATAATATATATATATATATATAACGTTTGGGAAATTTCATTTAAAAATTGGACTTAATTTCAGAATGGAGGCGTTTAGCTGGATTTTATTAATGTCAGCTAAAGATTGAGTGACGGGTTCATTTTAATGCATCATCAATGTTTCAGAAAAACTCGGTTCGAATCCCTGCTTCGAAATAACCTTTTTGCTTTTGTTTCTCAAACTATGAGAGTTTTTTGAAATCGAATGTCACTTTCTCTCAATGAGAATCAGAGTCGGGATGAAAAATTTAAATTGGAATTGGAACTGAAATTGGAATTTACGATTTTTTCTTGTTTCGGACAATAATTAGAATTGCAGCCTGTTTCAAAAGTATATATATATATATATATATATATATATAATAATATATATACAGGGTGGGCCGTAAGTTTCCATACATAGGAAAAATAAACATTTTTTTATGGACAACCATTTTTATTTATATAATATGCTCTACATGGTTGCCATTGTTTTGAAAACACATTTCAATACGTGTTCCCCACTGTTGATGAACACGCATTAGCACAGTTGACGTTATGCTTGTAATGGCGTTGGTGATACGTTCCTTTAGATGATTTATGTCTCGTATCTTTTCCTGATACACCATGGCCTTCAAGTGCCCCCAAAGATAGAAATCAAGGGGGGTGAGATCTGGGGATCTGGGAGGCCACTCCACAGGACCACGCCGACCAATCCAAGCATCCGGAAACTGCTGATCCAAATACCGACGCACGAAGACCATAATTTAAATTTTCCTATGTATGGAAACTTACGGCCCACCCTGTATATATATATATATATATATATATATATATATATATATATATATATATATATATATATATATCAAATGACACACTTCGCACGTTGTTGTGCATTCGCCGCCATCTTCGAAACTGGCATATGTCTCATAAGTCTGACAGCAGATGGCGCTCGTACGTCTGGCAGCGAATGGCATAGCTTATTACAAACTCCCACATTTTATGACCGCACGTGCAACAGATGAGCGCTATATCACT
>JAJOZX010001848.1:12500-62500 GCA_023014485.1 Bathynomus jamesi
CATAGTTTGATTTCAGCTCAACGGCGCATAACCTCATACAGTAATGTTATTTTGGACATTCGGATTGGTATATTAGATACACTCATTCTTACTTCAGGACGTAAACAAGGTTCATCAGTTCTAAATTGTAACAACTGAGCTTAGGAAGTTTGTTTATAATTCAAATTCTTACACTGATTCCGAACACCTTTAGTAAGGTGTATTGCACTAGTTCCCTGTGTTGAGCGCACTTGCTTTTGTGTCTCCTTTTCATTACTTCCTACAGTAACTACTACAATAGACTTCAACTGTCTTGCCACACTTGACACTGATTTTGTCACAACTGACCACTGGTTTGTCACAAATAACACTAGGTGCATTCTGTATGCCTTGGACTCGGTCATCCCTTCTGGATACCATTTTACTACAAGTCACTATGCACTGGTTTTAATCTTATAGATTCATTTCCGAGCAAAATGGGAATATCAGCTTTACTCTTGTAAATCCTATTATTATAACTTGATCTTACCGAAGAATCATCACAAAAATTGTTACTTCTTTGTATTGTGAACACTATACTGCTATTAAACTTCTACAAGGGTTGTGCACAACCTTCGTAATTAATAACTGTTTGGAGGATCTGGCACCTTTCGTGCCTTCTACAAAATTCTGGAAGTCTCCAGACTGTTCTATATTTTCAGCAAGCTCTTGTTTTTTGTAAGTCTTTGAAAGTTAAAAAAAAAAATACTTCAGTTGCATCTGCATAACCAACTAAGTTAAATAATCTTAATGAATCTTGTTTTGCAGTTCAGTTAACCCTTTAAGGACTGAAGATGCCAATTGCTAACGTTTCAAATACACGCATTCATAACTTAACCCTACAAAAAATTCAGGGCTTAAAGGGCTAATATCACTTGAAGGGCTACTTCGTGGTCGCGTCGCGAGACCACTTCCCGTAAGAACAGGGACATTATTCAGTATTTGAATGGGAAACCATCTTATTTGTTCAGATGTTCGGATCCCTCGTAAAAATATGACCGTAGATGCTACGAAGAAGGTTAAACAATCCAAAACACCAAAACACCACCATATATCACTTAAGAGAGGCACTGATAATATTGTATTTAAATATTAGTGTTTTATAATAATTCTGATTTATTCTTTAACATTTTATACACATTTTATAACAATATTATAGTAGGCAGTTTTATGAATGTATATTTTGCTTTAAATGCCAATTATTTTTAGTATTGACAAGCATGGTAGTTTCGGAGTCATGAATAACCTCTACAGGCCCGAGTGGCTTCATCTTTTCAAATTTAATGTAATGTAATATAATGATTCTTTCAAACCGTCTTCATATGTGTTATACTCCTTTTAAGGTTATTCACGTTCTGCACAATGCTTTGTTTAATAATATATCTGTATTATTTAATTCTTAATATTTTAATCTATTAATTGAATTTATTGTACCCACATTTCAGCACTCAAGATGGTATGAATTAATATCGATAGATTTGCTGAAACTTTGTACAAATAAATAAACGAAGATCACCACAGCTTAAATTATAATTCCGCTCATGATATGATTGGGTTTAGGATCATTTCCTAAAACTATGTGATAGTTACCGGTAACTGTGTTAATATTATACGGAAATAAGCTGAAGGCATGGCTAAAGGAAAGGTTTGAAGTTGCGGAGATTCTTCTTGGTTCAGTTTGTTTAGAGCAAGCCTGAGGTGATATGAATGTATTTGCGACTGAAACGGGTGCATTTGTGTCGCTTCAGGGAGGAAACACAAACTTGTGGTGCATCTTGCTCCTGAAGATTCATATACCAGGACCTATAGAGCTAGTAGTGTCTGCAATGCAAACTCACGACACAGGCACGTTAAAGATTATGAAATTGACAAAACATTAATTATGATAACACAGAATATTGTTGCTGCCAATGATGATGAACCACGTACGGAAGCCTCGTTAGTACGGTGACCCTCTATGTACTTGGTAATGATAATATTTGGTAATGATAATATTTTTGTAATGATAATACTGTGAGCTACTCGAACCCTGTATTTAAAAGGAATTTAAAAGGAATTAAAATTAAATTTAAAAGGTAACTGCGAAGCTTTTCGAATGTACTTGCTCCTCCGTTCGGAGAGGAGTAAAAATTGAAGCGAGAGAAAAGTCACACAGGAGCGAATACAATAAACGTTATGCTTCTGGCAGCTGAAAACGTCTGGATACAGACCGTATTGAAGCTTCTTCTGATAAGGAGAAATTTATAAAAAAAGAAATCTCATGAAAAGAGACCGTTTTTAATTGTAAAGTTATTTGTTTTTTTACCAAATAGGATTCGTCCAATTTCCTCCTATTCCTAGTATCAACATTAAGAAGTAATGATGGTGTTGTTTAACCTCCTTCGCAACATCTAAGGTTATATGACAGAGGGGACCTACAGCTTTATATGGGATCCAAACCATGCGTCGCTACATAGTCTGGACTCTGGATCCAGCGAATGGTCTCCCAACCGACTACTCCCCGACCCAATATCGCTTAACTTCGCTAATCAACGGGAAACGGTGTTACGACACTGGCTACTACGTAACCCCAACATTAAGAAGATGATAAGCATTATTATAAGCTGGGCACTTGCGGTTTTTTTTGCGGTACTGCGGTACTGCGGTACTACCGCACTACCAAACCGGTACCGCATAACGCAGTACCGCAAAGGATCGCTGAAAGTACAGGCTGTACTTTCAGCGATCCTTTGCGGTACTGCGTTATGCGGTACCGGTTTGGTAGTGCGGTAGTACCGCAGTACCGCAGTACCGCAAAAAAAACCGCAAGTGCCCAGCTTTGATTTTATTTATTAATATCCATTTTAGGATCACACTCTAAGCGAGGCTTATGTAAAGCTGAGTTCTACCAGTAAATGAGTATTGCTTAGTACTCACAAGACCATACCGAAAACGAGACTTTGCAAACATAGACGCCATACAAAGAACTTTTACGTCTGAGATAGAGGACACGAAAGATGAAGACTACTGGTCTCGACTACAATCCCTGAAACCCTACTCCCTGGAGCGATACACAATAATATATTCAAGGAAAATCCATTTCATGAAATGTTTACTCAGACTGGCCATTTCATGAAACGAGCATTGGTTGGTATAAGTTTTAAATTTTCGTACATAATATTTACAAGACACAAGTATTTACAAGACACTAAGTATTTACAAGACACAAGTATTTACAAGACACTAAGTATTTACAAGACACAAGTATTTACAAGACACAAGTATTTACAAGACACAAGTATTTACAAGACACAAATATTTACAAGACACAAGTATTTACAAGACACGACATAAAATTTTCAAATCTCATTTCTAGAACTTAAATTTAAGCTTAAAAATACATTTGGAGAGAATTTTCTGAACAAATTAACTGTTTTTGTGCGAACAATTTCCTATTTCAAACTATAAAAGCAAACAAAAAATATATAATTGAAATATATTTTTAACATTTTTTCCTTAACGTATATTCGTACAAACACGAAATGTTGTTGCATATTGGGCCGGGTCGAAAAATTAAATTTGTGAATTTCCACATGCCTGTGTCTAAGAAATTTGTAGATGCACTATAAATGCTCAACAATGATTAAAAAAACTAAATTGATCAAGTTTTAGATGTTCCGCAAGTCCTCTGAAGATTGCAAGTAAAACGTAAAACATTACAAACAACTTTAAAACTTTTAAAACTTTATTTAAATACGTAAACTTTATTAATTATTTGGCAATTATGATTTTTTATTAAGATTTTCTTGTATTTTTTGTATTCTTGTTGCTATTAAGTTTTTTCTTGACTGTGTTTCGTCCAGAATATATATAATTTATATATACAATTTTTCTTTTCAGAATTGATCATTTGAATAGTTAAATACGCGTTGTTACACTAACAGAGTGACTTTCCCAAATTATCCGAAATGGCTGAGGCCGTAAAAGTGAAAGCAACTGTTGAAAAAATCATGAGTCCAGCTATTTCCCTTTTTGGGAAAGCTGAGCTCAGTGGAAATCAACTTCCCCTATATGAAGACGTTTTAAAAGAATATTTACAAACAAGATATCTCTTACTTATAGCTAGTGAGGGGAAAAAAGAGCCAAATGCTAATGATGTAGCAAGAATAGTTGCATCAAAAGTAAAAGAGATCTGGAAAAGTGCATCAATTCCAACAATATCAGAACAGCAAATATTAGCCAGAGTAAAGGATTGTCATGAAAAATCTAAAAATATGATGAAGACCGGTAGAAAAGGAAAGATTTTGAATCTAAACTGACCGCGTTCAAATCCAAAAATCAAAGGCTTTTTGATATTGCTGCCTGCAAATGCCATGATCTGTTTTCTTGCACTTGTGAAAAAGAGCTAAAAGTTCCTGCCATGGAACGTTCTTTCCTAATTGACCAAAGAGGTGCACGAAAAATGGCAATAGGCAGTATTGATTTACAAACAACGAAGAAACTGCAAATAAGATCTGAACGTAAAGAACAAGAAAGAGCGATTTTCTAAAAACATTGAAGATGGAGATATCAATAACCCATCCACTTCCAGGGAAGAGCCAATGGACTGGGATAACTTTCATACAATTCCTGATTCTGACACATCAACAGATACGGATAAAGAGCGTGATGATGATGATCACATCGATGAAGGTATAAAGAAATCAGGTGAAGCACATAAGCTCACTCGCAAATTGCCTTCATTAGCAAAAACTTGTGACCGATTCGGAATATCAGACAGAGCTGGTGCAGCCGTTGCCTCTGCTGTTCTGGAAGATTTTGGTCTCAGTACCTCTGAAAATTATCACAATTTGTGGATAAGAATAAGGTGAGACGGCAGAGAAAGAAGATCAGAGAGGATTTGAGTAAATCAAGTGAAGAAAGTATAGAAACATTGTATTTTGATGGAAGAAAGGACTTAACTAGAGCAAATATCTGTAAGGATGGGAGGTGCTACAGTACAAACAATTACTGAGGAACACATCACGCTTATAGCTGAACCAGAATCAAAATATCTTGGGCACTTCACTCCTGTGACTGGACATTCAACTAACATTTCTAAGGGAGTGATAAAGTTTCTTAACAGTAACAATATTAAGGTAGAGAATCTGAAGGTCATTGGATGTGATGGAACCAATGTAAACACTGGCATACATAATGGAGTTATCAGGCAACTAGAGGTACACTACAATACTCCTTTTCATTGGTTCGTGTGTTTGCTGCATACCAATGAGCTACCTCTCCGTCATTTGCTTAATTATTTGGATAGTAAACCAAAGGACCAAAAGCCCTTGGTGGAAATGTTGGCAAAAGTCTTACTGCGTGCGAAAAGATGCCAGTTGTCAAGTTTGAAGCAATCAAATCAAGTACTATGCCTTCTATTCCGGGGGATCTCGATCTAAGCCAAGATCAAAAGTATCTCATGGAAATTTGTAATGCAGTCATAGAAGGCCAATGTTCCCAAAACCTTCAAAACGCAACCCAGGTTCTTTGAACCATGCAGATGGCTTACGACAGCCAACAGGATAGTTAGACTTTATGTTGCGACCAAAAAGCCGTCAGAAAACTTGAAAACTCTGACCGAATTCATCGTTTTCAAGATACCTACCTGGTGAGCTTAAGGCAGTCACTGATCCTGTTATTGAAAGAGGAGCATATTTTACTCACCCAGAAACTTTATTGGTCTCGATGTTATTTGATGAAAGGCAAGTGATGAGAGTTAGCTTTCCGGCGCATTCTCTTAGCCAGGAAAAGTGTGACCTGGGGCATTAAAGAATTTAGACGGCCTAAAATTAATTTCTTGGCAAGAGACTACACAGATTTAATTCGATTTGGAGACTACCCAAGACATGAACCACCTCTGACAAAAAGCTGACAAACACCCAGTTAGAGCTTATCGTAAGAGGTGATGAAACTAACCCTCTATTGAAAAAGTACCCATGTCATTCACAAGCTGTGGAAAGACATGTCAAACTTGTAACAGAAGCATCAGCTTCTGTCTGTGGCCAGGAAAATAGAGATGGTTTTATAAAGGCAACAATTGCTTCAAGATCAAACATGCCTACATTTGAGTCAAAATGCGAATACAGATGTCAATAAACTACATGTAAAAGCTAATGGAAGGGAGGGTGGGCTGGGCATGTGTGGAATTCGACCTACAGCCACCTCCTAGTGGTGAATTCTGGGTGATTTGCCTTGTAAACTATCATGGCAAGTCAGCAAAGAGCTGTAGTTTACTATACGGAGTATTGGAAAAATCACCAAAACTTTAAATGACTTGTGGAACCTCAAAATATTTATATAAAAGCTTGAAACTTTGTCATGATACTTCCTATGTAGATACACAAACTTTCGTAATACAGGGTAAATTAAACTTCCCCAAAAAATTTTTTTGCAGATAGCTGGTGAGGGAAGCTATATTTTTGGGACCTCTTTGCGAGTGACCCGTTGCCCACGTCGGGCTAACCGTTCCACACGGTACGGTCTGTGTGTATCATAAAAAAACCTCAGGGAACCATTCTGAGTTCATTCCCATATATATATATATATATATATATATATATATATATATATATATATATATATATACCAGAATTTGCTTGAGGATTAATTAGCAATTATCCTTCCAGGATTTCTAACAGATGTTCTTTTATTCGATAGAAAGAAAGGTAGTTTCCTACGTTTCTCCATCTCTTCCACTTCCCTACTTCCATTCATACAAGATTAAGAAGGGGCGGATCATGCATGCTTTTGCTTTGTTCCGGCGTAATTAAGGTGCAACTATATATATATATATATATATTATATATATATATATATATATATTATATATATATGGTTTTAATTAATAAACAAAGATAAATATTACACTGAAAAAAATATTCTGTACACTTTCCAAATACAGGGTGTTCATAAAGTCACCCAAGTGATAATGCATGTGCACTTCACCATATTCATTTGCGTGACTTTATGAACACCTTGTACTACTATCACATTATTTTCAACAGTACACGACTCAATCCTTCCTCTTCTTTTAACATTCTTGGGGTTTTCTGTTCTCGTGCTTTTTCCTGGAAAGATCACATATATTCTTTTTCTAAAACAACCTTTAAGAGGTTACATGTGCTGTACCGCCCCCCCCTAGTTTCTTCACCCCAACTCAGTTGCTGTCTCTGTACAGGACTTGTCCACTTCTCATGTATCCACTTCATATGTGTAGGGTGGCTGAACCCACACAGCCACGCAAGACTGGGTGGAATCAAAGCCTCTTCGTTTCATCTGTTCCATGCCTCTTAGTGACTGTCTTCAACCCCTCCCTCTTCGCCGCACTGTTACCTCACTCATTCCTTATTATCGCTATTATGATAGACACTGCTCTTCTGAACTCTCTAGCTCAGCGCTGCCCAACTTGCGGCCCGCGGAATGGACGTTTGCCAAATTTCATTTCTGAATTTTCTTCCCTATTTTGTCATTTCTAGTAGGGAGAACAACATTCAGCGGGTTCCTAAGTCGTATTAACCAACAGTGTATGATTATAGGCAACATCTTGGCCGCGCTTTATAGATGTTGGACAGCACTGCTCTAGCTGTATGCCTATTCCTTCAAGGAGAACTTGTAATACCAGACTTTCAACGCATTCTCATTCCTTTTCTCTCCAGTTCTCTAACGCAAGGGTTAATCTGTATTTTCTGTCTTTCATCTCACCCTGCCTATTTGAATTCCGATCAAAGCTTATTTCCTTTATTAATAGTATAACGTAAGTGAAATTTAATTTAACCTGTGAGAAACGTAAGATTAAAAGTATAAAAACTTAATTGTTTTATAATAACTGTCTAAATTTATATTAGTGATTTGAAGGTAAAAAGTTGAGTATTTTTTATAACAGTTAAAGGTAAATTTTGAGACTATTACAACGATAAACGATGGTAGTTACTTAGTTGCAGTTAAGTGGACAAATAATACGAAGAGAAAGACATCAATGGGTACGCTACCATCCTTAGTTTTACGCGCTTGTTTGGCGTCATCACTCACCTACGAGCGGAGCAACGGAGGAATAGATTATTTTTTCATTCATGGGGATTAACGGGGGATGAACTTTACCCCGGGAGAAATTTGGGAACCCAACACCTTATTACTCTGCCTAATGAAATTTATCAAATAACCCCATCCTTCCAATAAAGTGTAAATTTTGCTTTTAAATGGCAATTTTATGCTATGTAAGGGGTGGCAAACAATGATTGCCCCCCCTCCCCCTGCACAGATGAAACTAATAGAGGTACAAAAAAACTGATTGTTGTATCTTTTAGACAATTTAATTCTACGTCTAAACAAAACTACTCAATAGTTGGTGTTGCCTCCTTGTGCTTGGCGGACGGCTTCAAGTCGTCAAGGGTAGGAGGTGAGGAGAGACTCGAAAAGGTCAGTGTCGTACTCAAGATTTTGGAGGAGTGTTTCGATGTGCTGCTCCATGGTCCGGCTGCAGAATCTTTCAGGATCCATCCTGAAAGACCGAGTGGAATCCCTGTGCTTGCTGAACCACCAGCCACCCGATTTTGCCGCCGGACCATGGAGCAGCACATCGAAACAATCCTCCGAAATCTTGAGTACGACACTGACCTTTTCGAGTCTCTCCTCACCTCCTACCCTTGCCGAATTGAAGCCGTCCGCCAAGCACAAGGAGGCAACACCAACTATTGAATGGTTTTGTTTAGACTTAGAATTAAATTGTCTAAAAGATGCAACAATAATTTTTTTGTACCTCTATTATTTCATCTGTGCAGCGGGGGACAATCATTGAATGCCACCATGTATGTATAGGAAAGCATTACTGTCCCATTTGTACGTATATATACATATTTCTTGCTCCACCTGATGTATTTCATCAACATGTATAAAGACGATAATAAATTGTATTATTGATTTTATTATTAATATCATTATCATCATTGTTGATATTATTTTTAATATTATTATATTGTTTAAGAAAGAATTAACGCTCTCACTATCGTGTGATATATATATATATATACTGTATATATATATATATATATATATATATATATATATATATATATATATATATATATATATATATATATATAATATATATATATATATATATATATATATATATATATTATTCTCTTTTACACCGATTGTATATCTCATACACGTAAGCGTAGAACAGTAAAAGTTGAAATTGAAAATATTTTGCGTTCTTGTTAAAGCGCGCAATATTTTAAATAATTTTAGTTTTTCTCCATTATAATAATCCTATTATAGCTCTGATGTAAACTTCGTGATTTTTTAATACAGGGTGTTCAAAAAGAAACGTAAGCCAAAATAGAAAAGAAAAAGAATTACGTTACAGTAATATATGCATTCTCCAATGGGTTTGCGTTTCTTTTTGAACACCCTGTATTTTTACAACATTGGTAGTCAAGCGAAAATATATATTTTTTTCGTTAGTAACAGCGTAGCTGCCACGTTTCACCAAAGCTGTAGTTTAGTTTGTTTGATTTCTTATACAGGGTGTCCCAGAATTAACTATCTATTTCAATGAAATCGGACAAATTTTTTAAAAACACACTTTTATTTATGTTTATCATGTTTAATATGTGTTAAAAATGTATAAATTTCTAAATTTTTTTCATAATTTTATTTTCATAATTTTTTCATAGTTTTTCATAGTTTTATTTTCATTCTCTTTCAGAACCCTATTAATAATGAATACACAAGAACGCATCTTTGTTGTAACATCCCGTATCAAAGGAATGCAATGTAATGAAATCAGAGAAAAATTTACAAGAAGATTCCACAGAACCGGTCCTACAGACAAAGCGATTCGTGAACTTGTGAACAAATTTAAAAGAACTGGATCCGTACACGACGAGGTGGGAAGAGGACGCCCAAGGACAGCACGTAACAGTACCGAACAGGTACGACAATTGTTTGAGGATGAACCAACAACTTCGGTTAGGGAGGCCGGTCGAAGACTCAACATATCCAAGACAACAGTTCATAGAATCTTGCGTTCGACACTGATCAAAAAGGCTTTGATACGGGATGTTACAACAAAGATGCGTTCTTGTGTATTCATTATTAATAGGGTTCTGAAAGAGAATGAAAATAAAACTGAAAAACTATGAAAAAATTATGAAAATAAAATTACGAAAAAAATTTAGAAATTTATACATTTTTAACACAGTAAACATGATAAACATAAATAAAAGTGTTTTTCAAAAATTTGTCCGATTTCATTGAAATAGATAGTTAATTCTGGGACACCCTGTATTAAAATGTATAAAATTGTTGACATAATTTTATGAGTGATCGGTTTTAAAAATTTATTTTTATGATCCTATAATTAGTTTGGATATTAAATAAGCGGATTTCGACGAGAATTTTCTGTTATACAATTACGGAATGAGGGAAGGGGGCTGTGTTGTGTGGATACAATATACAGGGTGGACCATAAGTCGCTTTACCTTCGTATTATAACGACACTCACTTCGGTAAAACGACTTATGCTTACCCTGTATTTAAAAAAAGTTATTTATAATAATAACAGAAGAAAGGAGAACCAATAGTTTTTACTTCACAAAAATAATATAAATACAGGGTGGGTCATGAGTCGTTTTACCGGAGTGAGTTGCAATTTCCATAAGCGAAGGTAAACTTATGATCCCCCTTTATATTTTGTAAAAATTGATAATATATAATTAAAAGATAACATTATATAAAGATAAAAAAAATATATATAAAATAACCACACTAAATCCGAAGAACAGAAAGAAATACATTCTTTTGTCAATAGGCTTTTCAGTTCAAATTATAACCGAAAGAAATGCGAACAAACACTGGCAACATAAATCAAATAGGAAAAGAATGAACAAATATTAAATATGATAAGGAAGGTAAGCACAAAAGGTTTCTTTCCCTATTGACAGGAACCTGAACGAAAGGATAAGAACCGTAATGACTATTTACGCCTACTTTACGTTCTCAAAGTAACTTCTGTTATTGCTTACCTTTTGTGTCAGAACACAACATTCACAATTTATCATGAAAACTCCGAATCAACGATTACTTTAGATACATCTTGTGTGGCAGGAGCCTAACTGTTACAGAATATTATATTATATATATATATATATAATAATATATATTATATAATATAATAATTTAGGGTGATTCAAAAAATCAAAGTTTTTTTTTTTAATTGTTCAACCTGTATTTTTGTCCTATGACAAAAAAGTTGTGTATGCCAATTTGGTGAATTTTAAATAAAATTTACTATGTGCTACCAGGCGTCAAAGTTTCCCTCTTTTTCAATTTGTTTGTTTTTACAACTTATGATTTTATGTTTAATTGTTTATATTTCAGAATTTTTAATTACTGTAATGGTTTATATACTAGCTTGCTTTTAATTGTTGCTTGGAACTCGTAATTTTGATACCAATTAATCGATTATGGAAGCTAGGCCTAACTCACCATCACCCAGTTGCTCATTTGGGAGAAGTTCTACAAGAAAAGAAACTGAAGTATGGCTAATTGGGCAGCCCTCTGCAGTACTAAAAACATTCGTATTACCATCAGAGAAGGAAATGATGGCCCTCTTCATGCACTACAGAAATATTAAAAAGCAAGACATTAGAGAATCATGCTGCTCTACTGCAGATGATGTGCTAGCAGTTTGGAAAAAAGCAGGAATACCAGCAAAACAAAGAATACATGTAGTAGATAAAATTCAAGGAATACTGAAGGAATGACAGCTGCTTAAGAAAAACAAAGCAACAAATTGAAAAGATCACAAAATTTAAATAATAAAGAAGAAAAATGGAAAGATAAACTGGAAAACTTATTTGACATTGCTCATGAGAATGCTATACAGCTTATAAAATAAGATGATAAGAATTCTTGAAAATGCAACGTGAGAAAGGACGTCATGGAAAAATGGATACCATTGATAAGGCTGTTGCTAAAAAAGAGCAAAGAGCAGCAGAAAAGCAACAACGTTATGAAAAGAGGAAAGCAGAAGAAGAGATCAAAAGAAAGAAGAGTGAAGAGGCTGTCATACTCACCAGTACTAGTGTTGAAAACCGGTTTGTAAAAACCGGTTTTCGACCGGTTTGTAAAATTCCCCTAAAAATCGAAAACCGAAAGAAAAAACCGGTTTTATCGATTGATTTTTATTTGGCTCAAACTTGCGCGAACGTGCAGCTACGCGCTACAGCGCACAAAAAATAACTTCGAATACATTACCTATTAAGTTAAATTGTGACAAACTGGCAACTGCTCTTCAGTATAATTTTTGCCTATCTGGCAAATCGATCTTCAGTTTGTCTCATCATGTAGGCTGTAGTGTAGAGTCAGTCGACTAAAGCCCTATTCGCAGTATAAGACCCTTAATGCCCTTTGTTCTTAAGATCATTTCCAAAATAGGGATAAAATCTAAATTAATTTATATATTTTTTCTTACACGAAGAGTCAATTTTCTGTTTTCTAGGTAAAGTTTTTTTTATTAAAAAATTTTATTTCAATGTTTTTTCCCAAATAGAGATAAATTTTATTTTTTTCTTATAATTTTTTTACAAAAAGAAGTTTATTTCTTTCTAAGTATAGATGTTTTATTTTAAAAAATTATTTCAAATCTAAATTGTTTGAATAATGTATTATTTTGGCTAAAATAAAATATGTCAAAGTTGTCATTTTCTTATTCATATGCATACATATGATGCTGCATTTTTGCATTCTTTTGACCAAAAAATAGGCGATAAGCTATGCTTGTTAAGAGTTAAAGTCAGTACCTTTCAATTGTGGCTTTTAAAAATTACTATACTTTTCAGTCATAACCGGTTAAAACCGGTTTTCAAAAAACAGATCGATTAAAAACCGGTTTGTAAAGTTTCGATTATTTTTCAACACTAACCAGTACATCATCAGAATCAGAATCAGAGGAGAGTAAAAGTGATGAATCTGGTTTCTGTGCTGCACAACCTTCAACATGGAAAAGTAAGGTTGGCAAACGTAGAAAATTGTTTGATGATAAATTATTAGGAAGTCTTGATGTTTCAAAATTGAGTGACAGAAATGCGTCTCTTTTTAATGCAAACAATCAGACATCGCTTGAATGGGACATCTGCGAACAAATAAAATGCATGTGTTTCAATACAACGGCAGCCAATACTGTTCCTAGAAATGGTGCAGCTATTCTTCTAGAACAAAAATTCGACAACGATTTATTGTGGCTGGCATGTCGACACTATATATTTGAAATTATGCTGGAAGCTGTTGTTTCAAAGTCTTTATCACCATCTTCTGGCCCAGATATAGTCCTTTTTAAGAAGTTCAGAGAAAAATGGTCAAGCATTAATAAGGAGGACTACGAGACAGCATTATCAGATCCAGATATCTATGAAAATATTCATGATATCAAAGATGACATAATTATATTTGCAACAAATCAACTAGATACATTCCAACCAAGAGACGATTACCTAGAACTATTGCAGTTAACAATTATTTTTTTGGGAGGTGAACCAAAAGGTGGAATCAAATTTAACATCCAGCGGGACTTCATCGGCTAGGTGGATGGCCAAAATTACATATTCATTAAAAATTTTTATGTTCAAATCTCAGTTCAAAATTTCAGTAAAAGACAAAAAAGGACTAAAAGACATCTGTCTATTTGCTACTCGGTTATATGTAAAGGCATGGTTTACAGCTCCTGTGCCATCTTGCGCTCCTCGTCTTGCTCTGGAATTATTACAGAATCTTGTAGTCTACAAACAAATAAATGAGACAATCGCATTTGTTGCTATTAAAAAACTGTTAGGTCACCTCTGGTACCTATCAGAAGAACTGGTAGCCTTGGCCTTTTATGATGATGAAGTGCCTACTGAAACGAAAAACAAAATTGTAAAGGCCTTGCAAATACAACAGAAACTCTTCCTGCAAAACGGGCTTTTCTAGATCCTGCACTTATTCCAACGAAGAAATTAAAAGATTTTGTCACATCAAATACTCAAAGATTCTTTACAATAACAGAATTTAGTTCAAAATTTTTACTCAAAGATGCTAAAGTATGGCATAATGATGATGAGTATAACTCCGCTAAGAAATCTATCAACAGTGGAAAGTCGTGAATGATATAGCGGAAAGAGGAGTAAAATTAATGGATGAATATAATAAAATACTAACACATGACGAAGATCAAAAACAATTCTTGCTACAAGTAGTGAAAACTACAGGGCTGTTTACCCTGATAGAAAGAAAGAAACATTGATGAAGTAAGGACAGCTAATGTCTCAAATATCATGCTAGTTTAATTATGCATGCTTGTGGTTATGGTAGGACCTACGGGGGAGCTTTCCACATTAAAAAAAGCAATGCGCCTTGTACTGTACCCCCTGGGTGTGTGGAAAAATTTGACAATTTGAGTCATTCTTACAATTTTTAATTGCTGGTAGCAACCCCTAAAAATTAAAAATTTGCTAAAATATTTTAGGATAGTTGTTTTTATGCTGAAATGAACCATTTGAAGGGTTGAAACCATTAAAATATAAAAATGAATTTTTTTGCCCCCATATTTGAATCACCCTAATATATATATATATATATATAATATATATATATATATATACATTCAACTGCAAAGAACACGCAGTATAAATAACGTAAAGAACGACGCTTGTATAGGAGATATTCCGCGCAAGACGAGAGAGAGAGAACGAAACAAATGAAAAAATGAGGTAACCACCTGGGAATCGAAACCGGGATCTTCCGATTGCCGGTCAGACGCGATACCATTACACCATGGGCCTCACTCTTCCAAATGCCGTAATTCTTCTACATACTCGCAGAAACCAATGCCCCAAGGGGGCACCTCCCGCATGCCGTAACATTATATACATTCAACTGCAAAAACACGCAGTATAAATAACGTAAAGAACGACGCTTGTATAGGAGATATTCCGCGCAAGACGAGAGAGAGAGAACGAAACTAATGAAAAAATGAGGTAACCACCTGGGAATCGAACCCGGGATCTTCCGATTGCCGGTCAGACGCGATACCATTACACCATGGGCCTCACTCTTCCAAATGCCGTAATTCTTCTACATACTCGCAGAAACCAATGCCCCAAGGGGGCACCTCCCGCATGCCGTAACATTATATACATTCAACTGCAAAGAACACGCAGTATAAATAACGTAAAGAACGACGCTTGTATAGGAGATATTCCGCGCAAGACGAGAGAGTGAGAACGAAACAAATGAAAAAATGAGGTAACCACCTGGGAATCGAACCCGGGATCTTCCGATTGCCGGTCAGACGCGATACCATTACACCATGGGCCTCACTCTTCCAAATGCCGTAATTCTTCTACATACTCGCAGAAACCAATGCCCCAAGGGGGCACTTCCCGCATGCCGTAACATTATATACATTCAACTGCAAAGAACACGCAGTATAAATAACGTAAAGAACGACGCTGTATAGGAGATATTCCGCGCAAGACGAGAGAGAGAGAACGAAACAAATGAAAAAATGAGGTAACCACCTGGGAATCGAACCCGGGATCTTCCGATTGCCGGTCAGACGCGATACCATTACACCATGGGCCTCACTCTTCCAAATGCCGTAATTCTTATACATACTCGCAGAAACCAATGCCCCAAGGGGCACCTCCCGCATGCCGTAACATTATATACATTCAACTGCAAAGAACACGCAGTATAAATAACGTAAAGAACGACGCTTGTATAGGAGATATTCCGCGCAAGACGAGAGAGAGAGAACGAAACAAATTAAAAAATGAGGTAACCACCTGGGAATCGAACCCGGGATCTTCCGATTGCCGGTCAGACGCGATACCATTACACATGGGCCTCACTCTTCCAAATGCCGTAATTCTTCTACATACTCGCAGAAACCAATGCCCCAAGGGGGCACCTCCCGCATGCCGTAACATTATATACATTCAACTGCAAAGAACACGCAGTATAAATAACGTAAAGAACGACGCTTGTATAGGAGATATTCCGCGCAAGACGAGAAGAGAGAGAACGAAACAAATGAAAAAATGAGGTAACCACCTGGGAATCGAACCCGGGATCTTCCGATTGCCGGTCAGACGCGATACCATTACACCATGGGCCTCACTCTTCCAAATGCCGTAATTCTTCTACATACTCGCAGAAACCAATGCCCCAAGGGGGCACCTCCCGCATGCCGTATCGCGTCTGACTGGCAATCGGAAGATCCCGGGTTCGATTCCCAGGTGGTTACCTCATTTTTTCATTTGTTTCGTTCTCTCTCTCGTCTTGCGCGGAATATCTCCTATACAAGCGTCGTTCTTTACGTTATTTATACTGCGTGTTTCTTTGCAGTTGAATGTATATAATGTTACGGCATGCGGGAAGTGCCCCCTTGGGGCATTGGTTTCTGCGAGTATGTAGAAGAATTACGGCATTTGGAAGAGTGAGGCCCATGGTGTAATGGTATCGCGTCTGACCGGCAATCGGAAGATCCCGGGTTCGATTCCCAGGCGGTTACCTCATTTTTCATTGTTTCGTTCTCTCTCTCTCGTCTTGCGCGGAATATCTCCTATACAAGCGTCGTTCTTTACGTTATTTATACTGCGTGTTCTTTGCAGTTGAATGTATATAATGTTACGGCATGCGGGAGGTGCCCCCTTGGGGCATTGGTTTCTGCGAGTATGTAGAAGAATTACGGCATTTGGAAGAGTGAGGCCCATGGTGTAATGGTATCGCGTCTGACCGGCAATCGGAAGATCCCGGGTTCGATTCCCAGGTGGTTACCTCATTTTTTAATTTGTTTCGTTCTCTCTCTCTCGTCTTGCGCGGAATATCCCTATACAAGCGTCGTTCTTTACGTTATTTATACTGCGTGTTCTTTGCAGTTGAATGTATATAATGTTCGGCATGCGGGAGGTGCCCCTTGGGGCATTGGTTTTCTGCGAGTATGTAGAAGAATTACGGCATTGGAAGAGTGAGGCCCATGGTGTAATGGTATCGCGTCCTGACCGGCAATCGGAGATCCCGGGTTCGATTCCAGGTGGTTACCTCATTTTTTCATTGTTTCGTTCTCTCTCTCTCGTCTTGCGCGGATATCTCCTATACAAGCGTCGTTCTTTACGTTATTTTAGACTGCGTGTTCTTTGCAGTTGAATGTATATAATGTTACGGCATGCGGGAGGTGCCCCTTGGGGCATTGGTTTCTGCGAGTATGTAGAAGAATTACGGCATTTGGAAGAGTGAGGCCCATGGTGTTAATGGTATCGCGTCTGACCGGCAATCGAAGATCCCGGTCGATTCCAGGTGGTTACCTCATTTTTTTCATTTTTTCGTTCTCTCTCTCTCGTCTTGCGCGGAATATCTCCTATACAATCGTCGTTCTTTACGATATATATATATATATATATATATCTGTATATATTCTGTTTATTATATATGTTAACCCCTCCTTTTATGGCCCTGGGGTGGTCGGAGTCGACGGGGTTCTGGTTAGGAGGCAGCAACGGATATTTCTTCTATAACATTCTAATTCTTTTCTCTCGCTATAGGGTCGACAGTTGTTAAGTCTTCTCTTTCTATAATACTCTGATACTTTCTCTGATACTAAAATTATCGACTTTTCTTTTATAACTTATCGACTTTACTGACTAAGTTCTTCTGAAGAGAGCCCAACTCGAATGGGAAAATAAAAAGTTGCTCTTACTGTAATTTACTTCTAAAAAATGTATAGGTAGTGCTCTGAATTTGCAGGGGTAGAGGTTCGACCTCTTTCGACCATGGCTCAGGCCAGAATCTAAAAAGTTAAGGAGGCAAGGGGCCTCTGCCCCCTCCTCGCAGCGAGGCTGCTAACAAGGGAGTGTCGTGGTAGTGACCAAAGAAGAGTGAAGTAATGAAGTGAAGTTAATTTTACAATTACATGTATCATATAAGTCTAAATGTTGGAGGAATGCAGTTGAAGGTTAAGTTCCCCCCTTTAAACACATGATCAGATGTTTGAAAGATTCCAAATAAAAAAAAAAATAAAAAATAAAAACTAATCGTATTTTCGCCGAGTATACATTTCGAAGGCGATATAATTTCGTAGTAGTACATAAGTACAATCTAAGTACATCATTGAGTACGTTGTAATTTTGGTTCACAGCAATCATGATTATAATTATGGATTAATTCACATTCCCTTAGTATCGTTTAGTTACAATCCCATTTAAAGTACAGTATTACATTATATATTAAATTATTACATTTAATTACAGTTTAATTAAAGTACATTACATTATATTAAATGAAAGTATTACAGTTAATTACAATTAAACAGTTACTATAACTTTGTTTTGTCTTTACAGTGTTTCATATTAATAGACAATTAAGATGTTAAAAATATAATACGAAGTACATCGGAACATACGGTATATATTTATATACAACATAATATGTTATATTATGTTCTAATATGTTATAAATTTGAATCAGAGCGAGAGGAGATTTTTTCTTAGAAGGGTTCGCTTCTGGCGTAGTTAGCGGAATTTGATCACTTACCTAAGCATTTTCGAGTTCATTGCGGGAGGCGAAATAATTAAAAATAAAAATAAAAAAATAATACACGAGAACATATTTGCGCGTTTTCGAATGAACAGATACGAATACATAAAGTTTTGCGTGTCATAGATTGACACGAGTAAAAATGAATATTTAATAGAATTGATATAGAATAATGGTCAAGATAAGATATGGACGTATGGGTGAATATGGTTGAATGATACTATTTATACGGGTGTTTCAAAAGTCCCTCACTAATTTGATTTTCAATTTTCTTTGCAGCTAATCGACCAACGACGTTCATCTTGTGGTAAACTCTTACTCAGTAGTTGAGAATTTTTTTGAGTCTACATTTGAAGTTTTGCTCCGTTTTCTTCTGCTACCATGCTGACTCTAGAGCAGAGGTGTAAAATCGCTGCATGGCAGGAGGTTTTTCAATCTGTGGTCGAAGTGCAGCGACGATTCCGGGCAGTCTACGGACAGCATTATGCACCGGATAAGAACACCATCGTCGCCACCCACCGGAAGTTTATGGAGACCTGATCCGTAAAGGACAAACCACGATCAGGAAGACCTCGAAGTGGGCGGAGTGAGGAGAATGTCGAAACTGTCCGTGAGGCGTTTACTCAGAGTCAAGAAAGTCCATTCAGCGAGCTGCTGCGGAACTGAACATCAGCGCGACATCTATCCAACGGATTTTGCGGCGTGGTCTCAAGCTGTATCCGTACAAGATCCGGTGGTTCAGAAGCTGGAACCTCAAGACTACGATTGCCGGGTGGAGATGTGTGAGACACTGCTGCCTCACTACGAAAGAGACCCATCGATCCTGGAGCACATGTGGTTCAGCGACGAAGCCTCTTCCACCTTTCTGGTCGCGTCAATCGCACAACACCCGCATTTGGGGAACTCACAATCCTGCGGAGATCCGTGAACATGAAAGGGACACGCCAAAATTGTCGTCTGGTGTGCCATCTCCTCAGCTGGGCTGATGGTCCGTTCTTCTTCCGGGATCAAGATGGAAATTCCGTGAACGTCACGGAGACAATTACCTTCGTATGCTTCAGGAGTTCTGCATCCCCCAACTGTCAGCTGTAGCTACATGCAAGAAGTCATTTTCAGCAAGACGTGCCCATGCTCATTACTCGCGTGAGGTTCGCTCATTTCTGAATAAGCAGTTCCCGGATCGGTGGATTGGTCGCCGTGGTTCCCATCGAATGGGCTGCTCGCTCGCCTGATCTTACCCATGCGACTTCTTTTTGTGGGGCTACATTAAGAGCAAAGTTTACGCCACCAAGCCGCGAGTCCTCCCGACACTAGAAGAACGGATCAGGAATGCGTGTGCTCTGTTACTCCCGAAATGTTGTCCAATGTCGCAAGAATGCGTAAAACGGTGGCTCGCTTGTTTCGAAAAAGACGGTGCCCACGTTGAGGTGTACCAGTGACTTTCCAGTAGACTATGAAACCAAGTTGATGCACCAAAATTCTCATGAATCGTAGACTGAGCAACCAATTGTCAATTGGTTCCTCTTGTAATTGCTATTTTAATAAAATTTAAAAAATAAGAGGGACTTTTGAACACCCTATTACATAACACCACAAATAAATAATGCCGTATTGAGTGTAAAGTTTTTTTTTAATTATTATTATTAAAGAATTTGCCATACATTGTATACTACAGATACGATGAAGGAAATTAATGGCGGGAAAGTGTAAAGGGATTAAGCTACTTTATGACGTCATAGTTATTCACATTATGTCATACGTACAGTATAAGTCATTATTAGAAAAGATGATTAGAGAAATGAAATACAGTAATGAATAAAGAAGTACAAATCGAAATTCTATCCAAAACTCGCTTAGGCGATTTTGGTTTCTTATGTAAAAAATGAACATTCAAACATAAAAACCATACAAACATAAGTACTGCATGAGACAATGAATCCATATAATGATGGTATAGGAAATGTTCATTGTTTCATTTTTACACACCACACACACACACCACACATATAATATATATATATATATATTATATATATAATGTTTACCCGGCCAATTACTTAATTTAGGTATTTGTTAAATGGCTACATTCTCAGCCATTTAATAAAATGCCTGAATTGGTTGGGCAGTTAACTAAATGGCTAAAAATTTTACAAGGCATTTAATTTAATGACTGAAATTTGTTGGCGTTTTTAAACCTACTGCCTGATGTCCAAAATTATTGGACGTAATTACATTCTGGGCGACTGCAATTGATAGCAATACATTCGTTGGACAGTTCAACGTTAGTGTGAACAGTCACCATGGAACGGCTGCTGCAAAAACGCGGTGAACTGAATCCGGATTGACCATCCCGAAACGAGCATGTTCAGTTTTAAGTGGTTTTTAAAATTGTCGTATTTTAGTTTTCTGTATAAGAATTTGTCAAGTTTTAAAGACATGGTAACGTAAATATTTCACTGCAATTCCTACTTTATAAATTAGCTTCGATTAAAGAGTTTAAACTACTAATCTTTCCCGAGTGGAACTCACTGGAATTGCTTTTGATTTTGGAAACCATTTTACATTTTGTGTACATGTCTACTTAGTTTAGTTTAAGGTTATTTACTTTGAGTATGCCAATCTCAAATTAATAATCTGCGCTGTTTACCTTTCCCCTAATTCTACTGACTATCCAAAGTTCTTTGACTACCTCACTTCCAAAGTGGAATGCATCTTTCCCTCTCTCTCTTGCTGAATCTCCATTTTAGTAGATCTCATGTTCACCACCACCTTGGCTTTCCTCCATTTCAATGACATTCCTAGTGAACTAGCTTACAACTTTCTACCCTAATGATCTAGAGCAGATTGTACAGCACCCTACTCGTATCCAGATCGCCTTGGAGATAGGCCCAACATTTTGGATTTATTTCTTACCTCGCATCCTTCTTCTTACTCTGTGAACTTTTCTCTCCGTTGGGGTCCTCCGATCACAATCTATATCTGTTTCCTGTTCTATCGCTCCAATTCGGTCTTTGGATCCTCCCAAGAGGAAGCGCCTTTGGCACTTTGCGCCGCTGATTAGGGGCCCTTAGGCAGTACTTCTGTGATTTTTTATGGAATGATTACTGCTTCCGTGGCCGTGGCCCTTCTGAGTGTGCAGAGCGCATCACAGAGGTGATTCTCTCGGGCATGGAGCGTATATTCTATTCCATATAACTTTACTTGTTCTAATTGCTATCCGCAACAGAGAGGAGGCTTTCAGAAGGTACCGTCGCCATCCAACTCCTGACTCTCACTCAGCTTATTTTCTGCCCGGAATCGTGGAAAATCTGTTCTTCGGCTCGCTAAAAATTCCTTCATCCGACAAAAAATGTGAAAATCTATCCAATTATAATTCTTCTTGCTCTTTCTGGCATCTAGAAGAACCTCTTCAACAACTTTACTTCCTCTTCTTTCCTTCATCTTTTCCATTCGGCGTCTTAGTTTTCCGTCTCTCTCCTTTTTCTGCTTTATCTGGGCTCAACTCAACTCAACTTCAGGTTAAGCTTTTATTATTTGCAATATGTTCGCTTAATTAAAAACGTAGCGAAATGTGGAATTCGCTTCTGCACTCTTGAACATTCCAGAAACATTTTTTAAATTTATTAACCATAATAATTTGTTGAATTTTTCTTCCATTTTAACACTAAACAAAAGCGTATCCAGAATGTTTTGTAGTGGGGTTCAAACTCAAAAAATATATAGAGCCCAAAAATATTTGATGATAAATATTTTCGTGAGACGTTCTATGGATGTTCTAAAAATATTTCCAAAATTTTATCACCTAAAAATAAATATTTGTCATATTTTTTCACCTAAAAATCCGCCCTAATTATTATATTATTTCTATATATTATATTAATATTATATATATATAATATATATATAAACAAACAAACAAATCAACTTAATACCTTTTTTATCTGTTTTCAGAAGCATATAATGTCACCAAGAAAAGTGATACTACCATACAGAAGAACAAGGATTCTGGACCAATAATCTGGTGAGATTCCAGCAGTCACATAGAAGAAGAGGAAGTGTGCCTTTAGAAGAATCTTCACTAGAAGAAAAATGCAGAATGCCACTCCAAATCCAAATATTGGACGGTACCAGTTTCTTGGAACAGAAATCAAAGGAAGAAAGGAGCGAATAGTGGAAATTTCCAAGAAGTTACAAAATTATGGAAGAATAAATTGAATTTTCGCATTGTCAGATCAAGTAATACGAGCAAAGCTTGACAAGGTGATGAAGACTTATGATGAATGTGTCAGGAGGGGAAATATGATGCCCTGAATGAACTTTTGATATCACTAAGTAAATGGCCAATGGTTATCCTCGGAAGACAAACGACTGTACCACTCAAGTGGAAAGCAAAGGAGAAGTGGGTACTCTACAGGTCAAGTTGCAAGTGAAGAAACGATTCCCCTTCAAAGAGACGAAAATTGCCTGCTGAATCAGATCAACATCTTACAATCATGTATCTGGTGGTAGTGGTACTGAAGAGAGCGAGCATGAAGATGAAGATGAGAGTATTACTCCACCAACCAGAAGACATAACAAAAGTAAAGTTGCAACCAAACTTGGTGACATCCACAGAGTATCAACAAGTAAAGCCGCTAAAATAGCAAAACAGTTGTCACTTGATGGTATTGACATTCCAACACCAAGTCAAGCAGCAATTTACAAGTCAGCATACAAAAGAGGCTGCTAAATTGAAGGAGGAAATGATTGAAAATTTACAGATGGAAGAGTGGTCTTACATTTTGATGGAAAGCGCATTGAGGAAAATGAGTATCAAGTAGTGGTACTTAAAAATGAAAGAACCGAGTAAAATTGGATGCATTGCGTCTGAAAGATGGCAAGGCTGAAACTATTGCTGAAGGAATTGCAAAAGTTATTGATGAATACACTTGGAATGCAATAAAGATGATCGTTGCTGATACAACAAGTGTTAACACTGGGAAAAAGAGTGGAGTGTTGTCAAATTGCAACGAATGTTCTCAGAGAAGGGTATCTGCAAACCACAATTTATCAGTTGTCAGCATCACATTCTGGACAGGATTCTCCGTTTGGTAATGGACGAAGATCTTGGTGCTAAACACCAGTTCTCCAAACATCGAATATCCATTTGTATCCCAACTGGTGAAGAATTATGAGGAACTAAAGGCACAGTTGTTAATGGAACAGAAGAGGTCCTCGAGAAATCAGGAGGAGAGATGATATTAAGTTTTTGTACCATCTAACACGGGTGTTTAGATTCTTTGAAGAAAAAGGGAATTTTCTTTGATTAACTTCAGAAAATTCCAACATCAGCAATGCGAGGTGGCATTCAAGAGCCATTCTAGCTATCCTTGCATTTATTCTTATACCTACAACAAGGAAGACTTTGGAGAAGGTATGCAGATTCATTTCATCAACTGGCAGAATATGGTTTACTAATCAGATGTACAATGAAATGACTTCAAGAACTTGTCAGAAATATTGAAACCTTACAAAAAAGCATTGAACTCATTGGAAAATCACTTGAAGCAGGAGCCATCCCCACTCAAGATACCAAGAGTAATCAGTGTGCAGAACGTGCAATCAAAGTTATGCAGGAACTGTATGCTGCCTGCAGAAACAAAATCAAACTGCAACTTCGGTTTATTCTAAGCAATAAGCAGTAATATATGCACAAGTATTATAACGATTATGTTGTGAGTTCTTTTATCATATTACATGGAATATGCAAAAAAGTTAAGTATGCAATAATCGATTTTTTGATTTCGGGGTGACCTTTTCTAAAAAGATATTAAAATGAAAGTTCATTTCTTTGTTTTTAGGCAAAAGTTCATCGAATTATAGTACAGGAATATTATGTTGTAAAAACGTTATAACCCTAATATAAAGGGTGATCCAGAGAAATGGGACCCAAAAGAAACCCCTGTAACTCTTAAAGTATAAGTCCTTTTATAAAATCATACGCATCATTCGAAAGAGGATAGTTACAAGTTTGTACAGGATTGTATAGGTTTTGACAATACAAGACAAGATAAGATACAAAACAAAATAAAAGTGTTAGTTAAAACTAACCCTTCAAGATGACTGCATGGACTGTGGAACAGCTGCGTTTCATAACTGAGCAATATTATGAGCATGGAAGAAGTGTAGTTTCAGCTCAAAGATCTTTCAAGACAAATTTTCAGATGTCAAAATCACCTTCTAAGAGCTGAAACTACACTTCTTCCATGCTCATAATATTGCTCAGTTATGAAACGCAGCTGTTCCACAGTCCATGCAGTCATCTTGAAGGGTTAGTTTTAACTAACACTTTTATTTTGTTTTGTGTCTTATCTTGTCTTGTATTGTCAAAACCTATACAATCCTGTACAAACTTGTAACTATCCTCTTTCGAATGATGCGTATGATTTTATAAAAGGACTTATACTTTAAGAGTTACAGGGGTTTCTTTCGGGTCCCATTTCTCTGGATCACCCTATATATATATATATTATATATATATATATATATATAATATTATATATATATATATATATGTGGAATATCATGCATGAACACACAATTTTTCAAGATAAAAAAACTTAACCCACAACCTTTTGAGTAGAAGGAGAGGGGCGCTAGCCACTACACTACGACGGTATAAAAGTTAACACGACCTGTTGTCTATTTAAACAACTGAGGAAACGCTTAACGCTTTCGCGTCCAGAGGCATTTTACGTGTCAACCCTTCTGCAGCAGATTTTTTCCTTTGGGGATACATCAAAGAGCAAGCTTATCCAAACAATCCTCGGGATCTGGATGCCTCGAAGCAGACCATAACCGTTTGCATCGACATTACACCAAATATTCTGGAGCGCGTTTTCGCGAACATGAGCAAATGTGTGGATATCTGCATCCGGAAAGATGATGATCATTTTTAGCACTTTTTGTAGGGTTCTGTCTCTTCTTTCGCATCCTTTCATTACTATTATATAATAAACATTTCGGAATTAAACTTTCAATCGTGTTTTTTATGACCTAATAGGGTTGGTTGCATGACCTTTGGGAAACCCCGTAGCTCTTAGTTTCCCAATTTAATACCGTCATCCTTCTCATCTTATCGAAATGTGGTTATTGCACTTAGAAACATTAAAATATTACTAATACTACCAATAATAATGATGATAATAATAATAATAATAATAATTAAGACCATTGTTTCTTACTGCAAAAATGTAACAATCCAAGAAATTATCGTGAACAAATAATAAAGTTGAAATGAGAAGCTCATTTTATACTACGTAATCTTATTTTATTTCTTTCCTCATTATTTCCCTTGACAATTGTCTACGAAATAACTTAAATCTACTTATATGTATATATATAGCGTGTTTCCAAAGTCGTGCAACCTATTATATATATATATATATATATATATATATATATATATATATATATATATATATATATATATATATATATAACGATATATACATTGGATTGCAAGACTTCAGAAACACCCTGTAGGAATCTGTTCAGGGACTTCATATAAGGTTAAGTCGTGATATTTTCGTTTAAACCTACGGGAAAATTATTGAATGCCCGGTTAAATGAATGCCCGGTAGGTCAACTGTACGCACTTGACGATTGGTTACGTTAAGTCGTGATATTTTAGTTAAAACTAACGAAAATATTACGACTTAACCTTATATGAAATCCCTGAACATTTTAGGGATTTTATGAAATCCCTGAACATTTTAGGGATTTTATGAAATCCCTGAACATTTTTGGGATTTTATGAAATCCCTGAACATTTTAGGGATTTTATGAAATCTCTGAACATTTTAGGGATTTTATGAAATCCCTGAACATTTTAGGGATTTTATGAAATCCCTAGTTACACAGATTCCCTGTAACATATATATATATAGGTTAGATAAGATAAGAGAGGAAATAATTTGACATAAAAGTATGTCATACGCAGGTTCTTGGAATTAATTTATTTTGCTTAGTACAAATTAGTATTCTGAACTCATGAAAGAGAGAATGTTTTTCTTTAATTTGTTTCCCGGCTATATCTTTGTTTATTCTTTACTTATTCTTTAAATTATCCTCTTTCTTTTCTCGTTTCAGTTGTCCTTTTAATGCTCATTTCTTGCGCAGTTTCCGCTCGTCTTTCCTTTGTGGGATCTGTAGATTTGTTCCTGTATTTTATTGATTATATTGATTTACCCTTTTATTATTCATTCTTTGCAAAAAACTTCACTTTTTTCTACGTGAAGGTCAAAATATGAAAATAAAAACCCACTCTAATAGACAGAGTTTATTTCCACAACAGTTTCGACGCTCCCGAGGAGGATGCCAGTGGGCGTCGAAACTGTTGTGGAAATAAACTCTGTCTATTAGAGTGGGTTTTTATTTTCTTATTCATTCTTTCCTGTAAAATATTTGAATATTTGCTATTTTCTTCTTTTCTAGTTTAAGTATTTGTATACAGCTTCAATACCACGTACGTACATTAATAAAAAATCTCGTTTCCCAATGGATTGGGGTGAGAAGGCAGAAATAGCTTGAATGTAAGACAGAAGGTAGTGAAAAAAAGAGAAGAGGTACGGACTAAAACGTATACATCCGTTCACACGCATTCTGGTGGACCAGCGACTCCTCACCCCAACCTACATAGCTAAATTCTATACCTAAGCGGTATTCATATACCATGCGTGCTTTATTATTTGATTAAAACATAGGCTACGTACGTCTATTCTTAATTAACATACATTTAACCCTTTTGTGAACAGTGTTAACTTTACTGATTTTGTTCTGGTTAACGCCGGACGATTTAATTCACTTCCGGTTAAAAACAATGAATTATTTTTATTACAGATCCATGCTTATCCTTGTGTTTGTAACTTTTTTTGTTATTCTTGCGTATATTTTCTTTGTTTACTCCCTACTTTTTCATCTTTTCTCAGTTAGGCTTATTTTTTCTCACCTTTTTCACAATATTGAGCTAACTAAGCTTCATAAACCGAATAACGGTCTATGTGCAGTTACTGTCTTTATGAAACATTTTGTAGCGTCAGGAAGTCCCCGGAATCAAAATTTGTTTCTTTATAACCCTCACCTTTATCATATATAATATAATATATATATATATATATATGTATAGTGGACCAACGGTAGGCCTACTATAATATGTAAAATAAACTAAAATGATGTAATTGATATGAAATGATATAATAGTAAATAATAACTCACGCATTTACGATTACTCTTAGAGCTAATCCGTAATTCTTTTCTTCTTGTTTGCAAGGAAGAATATTTTTGTATTTGATTACTCAAGGCCAATCTAATGTTAAAACGTGAATAATTAAAAATACCTGTCAATTTTAATAGGGATTAGTTACTAAACTCTTAAAATTGGCAGGTATTTTCAATAAACTTTAATGAAATACAGTCGTACGTAGCCAAAAAACAAAATTTCGAGTAAATTCGTAGAATGTTCTTCATGACGTCACAGATATGTATTCAACATAATTTAAAATTACAAAATGGCCCTTGTTATGAAATGGACTGTACAAACATCGTGAAATGAAATATGATAAAATGCTCGAAAATGTGAAGTAACTTTTTTGAAGAATATTTCTAAATAGTGAAGAAATCCAAGAGTTAATGGCTGGAGGATGATTTGAAGAAAGAAGAATTTGGAGGTATTATTCTGCATTTTTATTGGGGTGTTGGGGCAATTTTCAAATATTAATATAAAATATAAGGTTTATGTATGTCATTCTATTAAAAATTTGATTGTTTTATTTAATTGTTAATTTTATGTATAATCCTTTAAAAAAATAACATCTGAAACAATTTTTTTTTGCAGTTTAGACAACTGCAATAACAATTTGTATTAACCCTGGATAGGCATTCATCGGTCCCACAGACCCAACACGCAATTCATTTCTGACCTTTCCTATTAAAGGTTACTAATCAATTTTTTTTGTTGATACCACAAAATTTTAACATTATCTTTAGAAGATCACCGTCAACCAAAGGTCATGGTTTGAGAATGTTTTTGTGTCCAGGCCACAGGGGAAACTCTGGTTTTGTTCAAAGGGTAAGATCGTGAATTCCTGAGTTTACTGAAACAACATGCTCTGCGAATATAAAGGAAGATGTCTATTCCTGCTTTCGGCAGAAAGTACACCACTGCGCCTTCCCACACGGTTAAAACTGTAAATAGAAAATGTTATATGACATTTCAGCAGTTTGACTTACGGCTAGATCCATACACTTACGAGCTAGATCCATACACTTACTATTAATTTTGATTTAAATGAGATCATTATAAGTACGATCTCGTAAGTATGATCTCATGAAAGCCTATCAACTAATTTTCATATTAACGTGGTCAATTCAGAATGGTCTACATTTAATATCATTCATAAATAATACCCACCAAATTACACGACAACTAACTACGATGCTGAGAATGTGTTAAATAAACTTTAATAAAGCAGTTAAAATTACAGTATTTTCAAAATCTGGTGAATCTATGATTACGTACAGGAAATTTGCAGTAGCCATATAATAATGCGATTATCCTTTTTTAATTAAAGAGAGATTATGAAATTTTTGAGAGAAAAACTTGTTCTAAATTATTTTTACGTAGGTTTTATATTTGTGCGAAAAGTATAGGAAAGGACACATATTTTTATACCTGTATCTACAACTCTTCGAAATTTTATTTCACCGCTTATATCAGTAAGTATACCATCCCTGCTATATATATATATATATATATATATGAGCTGTCGCGCGGCACAGTGACGAATATGTCAAAACAAAGTTTTGAGGAAAACGGCTTTAAAGTTTGTGAAAGTTTAAATACTCATAACTTTATTAAAATAGATGTAATTTGATGTTTTTTTTTAAATTTCGTAAGTAATTTTATGAACAATGAATGAGTGAGTGATTAAATGATAAAACAGAAACGTTTAAAGTTTTTAGAAAGGAATTTCAATAAGGGTATAAAGATTTGGAAGATTATAGCAATAACTTTATAAAGAATGGAGGAATTTTGATTGTTTTTGTTGCATTTTTGCGGTGATACAGTGAAGAATACGCCAAAAGACGACCTGGTATATGATAGAGGAATGATTGAAGTTTACTATGGCATAGAAAATGGAATTTTCGCCCGTTGGTTGATTCGTCATTGTACCGCGAATCGCCTCATATATATATTACTTTAGATGACTTCGAATGGTGGTTTAGCATCGACCTGCGGTCACTCCCCTCTGCAGCATCCTGCCTCATTTCATGGATTTGATGGATGAAAGAGTCGTGTACTCTTATCCTGTCCTTGTAGCCAGGTACGCATGGCCGGTCAGGAACTTTGCACAAAAGTCTGTCCAGCTGGTTTTAGAAATTATTCAGGTTGGTGTGCTGGAGGTTCCTCAGTTCTATAAGACCTTTATAATATCCTTGAGGTGTTTTAAAATTTAACAATTTTTACTCATTTTAGACAGAACCAAATTGTAAACTGAACTAACTATATACCTTAACTATCACAGTTTTTTGTTCACTTTTTACACTTTACACTTCTATGATACATATTCTCCGGCTTGGGTGATACAACGTTTGACCCTACTTTGCAAGGACTGACGAATTTTCAATTTGTTGTTGGGCGAACTTTTGTTTCGATCCATGCTTTCAGTCTTGTCAAATAGTTTTTCTTTTACGCAAACAAAGCTCTTCACATGGTAAAAAAAAGTCTAAAGAGTTAGGCTGGGTAAGTGTGGTGGCCACAAATGTTTTTTTCGCTCCCTATTCCTTTTCCTGAAAAAGTTTGGTTAAAAAATTCTTCAACATTCAGTGCACTGGCAGAAAGTTTCGTCTTGTTAGAAAATTGTTTGGTCCACAAGAATGCTTTAGCGCTGATGTAAGGAGAAAGAAGTCCTGCAGCATTGTAAGGTGATTATCTCTATTGAACTGCGACTTTTGTAAGGTGCACCACAATGTGACATTATATGAGAGTCTCTCTGATGACGTCAAATGTCAATAGGTGGTTTGCACTGCCACTGAAATGAAATATCGCTTCATCTGAATACGTTAAGCAATAAAAAAAATTAGGCTTTTCTCTGATTTTTTTGTTAGAAATTGTTCAAAGAAGTCTAGCCTAGCGACATAATCCTCTTTCATGGAGGAGTGGGTTCTGAACTTTTGCTTTACTTTACTTTTCTAACACATTAAAATTGCGGTAACCACAGAGTGCAATTTACTTTTCTTGAACTGTCGCCATTTTGTTCTATAGTCTAGCCTAGTATATACCAGCGCCTCTAAGGGATAGTTTAGTCTACTCTAGACTAGCTTCAAAGAACTTTGATTGTTGAACTTCATAATACTGTTGAGTATTTTTATTTTTACGTAGCTCAAATAGGTAAAAACTTATTGAATTTTAAACCCCATCATGGACAGGACGAGTCTGGGGTGGATCGATTTTACATTTTTTTCGATTTCCATATTCTAATAGAGACAAAAACTTGCGCATGCATGAGAAAATAGCCTCTGCAAAATCTTAGCTTAATAGGTAATCATCTTCTGCCCCCGGCAGAGCGATGAAAATCATATTTTAGTAGTCAAAAACGTATTTTAAACCCTAGCAGAGGCTATTTTCTCATGCATGCGCAAGTTTTTGTCTCTATTAGAATATGGAAATCGAAAAAAATGTAAAATCGATCCACCCTAAAATTTCGGACACATCATATACCCAGGTAGTACACCTGGTCGATGGACATATCAACAGTTAGTCAACCAACTACATGTACTACCTGATACATATATACACCAGATGGTGTGAAATGAAAATCCTAAATTTAAAAAGCTGTCATTCTACTAGCATTTATTTTAAAGCCCTGAAATTTATCAATCGTTTAAAAGATTAAGGTTTGGTCAATGTACAGACCATTCATTTACCTCTGATAAAGTAAGGAATATTTTTACATTTTACATTTGTGCGATGTGAAGGAGCGCTGTCCTGTACGAAAATGAATTCACTATTACGAAACAGTTGTTCACATTCTGCAAACAGATTACTTAAAGGCTGTACATATGTGTTCTCAGAGTTGACGATAGACAACATCTGTTGACATCATACTTTTCATTATTGCAAAACTTTATCTTTTAGACGCTAATTTATAATCTTTATAATGTGACTTACACTTCCATTAAAAAATTGTATTAATCTGTATTTTGTTTGAGATACTTTTATACAGTTCAGTGGTCTGAACTAAATACAAGCAGAAAGACAGTATTTTAAATAGAGGACTCTTATTTTGCGTAACTCGGTATATATATATACAGGGTGGCCCATAATTCCCAATTGGTTATAATTAAAGTGAAAAATCTATCTAGCGGATTTAAAAGAAAGAAAGAAAGAATATTTATCAAGATGGTTATATTTTGCACTTTGAATAATCAAGAAATATTTCTAAACTCATTATAAACTTTTTACTTTTTGATTTTTTTGTATTTTTGCTCTAATTATAACTGATTGAGACGTATGGGCCACCCTGTATATACATATTTACATACACACAGTACGTTATATATTCGCTTATCTTTCTCGGTTCTTGAATCCAAAAGTTCCTTCTATAAGCTTGGGGGAATGGTTAGAGCAGGGGTCACCAACCTTTTTTTTTGTTCACCGCCCACTTTTACGATTTTTTGAAAATTAAAAAAGCTTATCGGCCACCTTAGATCAAAAAGAATAAATCAAGATAATCGATCAAATAAATAATGAAATAAATGTTTAATTACCTTTAATGTGAGCCCACTAGCGGGCGCTACCGCCCAGGTTGGTGACCCCTGGACCGTTAAAGCAACGGTTCCCAAAGAATGTGTATCCGTTAAAGGGCTAATAGAAGTGTTCCCCCGAAAATAATGAGCAGAATTCTATTTTTTTGACTGACGTAAAGAAAATAATGAATTCGCCTTTTTTTTATAATTATTGTATTCAGTTTAGGAAAATGTGTGTCGTCAATTTTAAATCTGATGAAGTGTGACGCGAAATAAAGAAGTTTGGAAACCACAAGGTTAGTACTAGTAGGTTTCGTCTCTCAGACTCACTTTTTTTGCTTTTAATTTAATGATACATTTTGAAATATGAATGTGATCCTTTATGATTCCTACTACCACAGTGACTTTTCATATTACTTATCTAATATTCATGGAAATACACACACACACACACACACACACACACACACACACACACACACACATATATATATATATATATATATATATATAATATAATAATATATATATATATATATATATATATACATACATTTCAACTGCAAACAACACACAGTATAATTAACGTAAAGAACGACGCTTGTATAGAACGTTCTTCTATACAAGCGTCGTTCTTTACATATATATATATGATGAAAAGGATCATCTGAAGATCCGTCACCCCAGCCTTTTTTAGTTAGCTTTATAAGTCTAACTAACGAAAATATCACGACCTAACCTAACCAGTCGTTAGGTCAACTGTACGCCCTTGACGATTGGTTAGGTTAGGTCGTGATATTTTCGTTAGTTAGACTTATAACGCTAACTAAAAAAGGCTGGGGTGACGGATCTTCAGGTGATCCTATGAAAATAACCACGAAGGAAAAAGGAAACACAGAATGGGTTCAAGCGCTTTCGTCCAATTTCATCCTCAGGAACATAGAGTAGGATGTCATTGGACGAAAGCGCTTGAGCACCATTCTGTGTTTCTTTTTCTCTTCGTGGTTATTTCCATCATAAATATTATTCACGTGTTACTTTCGTAAAATAATTTTCATATATATATATATATATATATATATATATATATATATATATATATATATTATATATATATATATATATATATATATATATATATATATATATATATATATTTCCATGAATATTGGACTCATTTATTGGATTAACCTTTGCCGACAGTAATAATTTTTCATGTAAGTTATTATTTCAAGAGCCGAAGGAAACTACATATGTGTATCAAGAATTTAAAAGCTTCAACTTCCGCCGCCTTGAGTGAGACAATGAAAGCTAATCGACTGAGGAGTCTTTCGATTCTAAAAACATTTCCGTGTACGATCTTTTTTGAAGAGTCGACAATGGAAAAGTTTTTGCAGTTCAAGTACTCCTTCAGTGATCAGTTAGATTCGTTAAATTACGACATTTAAAGAGTTCAAAAGCTCTTCATGATGTAACTGTTTTTTTGTTTTTTTTGTTTTTTTACCAACATTTCTGTTCAGACACGCCATCAATTTGGGTTGAAACAAGGGTGTTAAATGAAAGAATGAAGAGTCTGGCACATGAAATGGCACAGTAACGAAACCTATAAAAGAATGAAGTGTTGAATCTGCGCAGGCAACCACACTCTAATAGAGGTCTCGTCTGGCACACGAGAAATGAAAGCTGCCCTTGTCCTCACCACTCTGCAGGAGGGATGCTTTCGCTTCTGTAAGAAACGCATCTGCAGGAACGAGAAAGTATGATGGCAATTGTTCGAATATTTTGCTTTCATTGATCTATGCAGGAAAAATTTCATAAGTTTTTCCGTATATGTCTATGTATTTGTGTCAATGTAATTTAATTTCAAGTGGTCGATATGTCAAAAGACGTAGGAATGAAAAATTTTGAGGACTGTTGAGGAATTTTGAAGAACAAAGAGTCAAGCATCGAATTCAAACAGTGGTTTGGGGAGCAAATTCTAGCAAGGGAAATGGTCGTTTGCACGTTGTAGATGGTATAGTGAATTCAAAACAATACAGATTAGCCTTGCATTAGAGAGATGGACAGAAAGGGAATGATAATGAGTCAAAAGTCGGGTACTGCGTGCTCTCCTTAAAGGAGGAGGCATGCAGTTAGAGAGTTCAGAAGAGTAGTATCCGTTATAATATCGATAGTAAAGAGAGAGTGAGGCAACACTGTGGCAATGGGAGAAGGATTGAAGACACTTAGCAGAGCCGTTGAATTGACGAGGAGGAAAGACTTTGATTTCACCCGGTCAGGTAGAGCTGAATTCTGAGGCATTGAAAGCCAGAAGGTCTTCTCTAATCCAGTCATAGATAGTAGAAAGATAAAAGGTCAGGTATGCCATAGCAGTCTCACGCGAAGCATGGAGTGGCTGTTGAGAGAGACGCTTTGTGAAGTGGGTGCGGAAGTGACGAATGGAATCATCGGCATTGGAGTGGATAGTACTGGAAGTGCAATTCATGAGAGTCCATGGGTTCCCAAATTGTGTTCCGCGGAACACTTCTCACGGTATACAAGTGTTCCGCGGAACACCAATTTGGGAACCCCTGCAATAGACCATTGATAAATAAATGGAAGAGATTGGGTGACAGGACAGAGACCCGAGGAACACCACTGTTAATAGCTTTAGAAGAAGAACAGTGGACATCTGCAACCGCAGCTATCGATCGGCCAGAAAGGAAATCCGAGATGAAGGCACAGATAAAAGTATAGAAACCGATGGAGGGTATTCTTTCAAAAGCTTTTGATATGTCTGCGCAATAGCAAAAGTTTCACCGAAATCCTGAAAGGAGGGTGACCAAGAGTCAAAGATATGCAAAAAGATCACCAGTAGAACAATTCTTTTTGTTCTACTGGGGAGGGAGAATTTCTGGGGGCATTCACCCTTGGCCTCTCTTTCCTGCATAAAAAAAAATAAAGAAATATATATATATATATATGTATATATGTGGGGGGGGTATTCCTCGGTATCTTATGAAACGCAACAATCTTTAGGATAGACAAAGAGCTCATTGCGCCATGAACGTGCGGATACCGACATTAATGGTGACATCATAGTCTGTCAGTTTTTATTGAAAATTATTAAAAATTATGGAAAAAAAGGGAATCTAATGATAGTTAGCTTAGGTTAGATTAGGTTAGTTATAGTTTGGTTGGGTTAGGTTAGGATAGATTAACTAGTACGTCAATATTCGAACTTTCAATTGTGTGCGAAGCACTTTTCACGTCCTTCTCGGTTTGTGTGTGTGTGTGTGTGTGTGTTCCCATAGGTTCGAAGAAGGAAACTCCATCCTGTCAATATATGACAGATGGATGGAAAAAAATACCACGCCGCATAAATGAAAAATATATATAACTTATAATTTTTCTGTTTTCTTCACGTTTCGTCCTTGTGATTCATGCAAGTTTATTTATGATATATGATGTTATAAAAAGTTTTATATAATTTTTATAATGTTTTATATTTCTACTTTTCATATAATGTTTTAGATTATAATCAAAAGATAGTGACTCAGGTTGCTGTTTTTTCACCTAATTTTTTTTAACACATTTGTGTTAAATAACAATTAACTGTGAGTTATATTTCGGATCGGAATTCACATTGCATCAGATTCTCAGAGACACTGTCACCTCACCTCCAAAGTGATCTTATTTTGAAAAATACAGTATACTGTACTCGCATATCAAATTAGTACTTTTAACTAACTTATTATTGGTTTAAACCGAGTCTGTCTTTATGTAAGTCCACGAATGGCCAAACTTCATTCATCGAAATTTCTTAAAGCTAGAAGAATTATTCGCCCTTCGGCGCTTAATTCCACCTTCAACCACCGAAAATGTTAGTTAGTTCTATCTCTTATTTATTTCTCTTACTGAAGTTACGACATATATTTTCTATCGTTTTGGGTACTATGTACGTCCTAAGTACGTTCTGAGACGTTGTGGCCTCATTCGGGACATGGGGAGGAGGCAGGACTAATTAAAATTTTGGGTTGAAACACGAAGTGATTGAAATACGTTCCTCCCGGGGACTAGTTCGCTGTACAGTTTCAGGAAAAAGTTCACCAGGAAATAAAAATTTATAAAAATCATGAAAAATTACCAATCATTAATGATTGATTATTGCTTTTGAAATTTTACTAGTGTACCCAAAAGGAACGTATCCAAAGAAAGCAGAATATTACCACTTAGTCAATTTTAATTCCTTTTTACGAATATTATGTTACTAGGCGAACTTTTTTCCAAAACTGTACATAAGATTTCGATATTTGTATGTCTTTAATGAAAATTTTAGACCTTGTGGCATATAATTTGCTTTAGAACAGAAAAATGTTAGACTAATTTCTGACGAATTACAAGAAAGAGTTTCCCTTGAAACCAATTATATTGCTTGATCTGCTTGAATTGATTCATCTGATCGATTTAATATTAACTGTAACCTTCAATGTTGAAAAGAAAAATACTTAAAATTAGGACTTGACGCGCTCTCCTGACTACCTCCATTGGTTACTGAGATTACTTAATTGTCAATATCAACTTTATAAGTATCCAATCAGTTTATTCAGTATTTACAAATGTGTTATATGTCGTGAAAAGTAACATTTGAAGTCCTTGAAATCTCCATCGGCAATTCTATTGTATCTGACGTTGTAAACGGATCGCCTGACTTCAAGAAATCAAGGAAGACCAAACTAAAATCAAGGTTCAGTATCACCAAGGTCCATGTAATCCCGGCGCAAGGCTCCTATACTGGGGAGAGGAAATAAAAATCCATATACATATATAATCATATGTAGCTAATATGTGTGTATGTGTGTGTGTGTGTGTGTACGTGAAAAATGTGTGATATATAGATAGGAATTACGAAAATATTAATGGACAACAGACGAAATAATGGAATACAACAATTGAATAAATTGTCCACATAAATTTGATTAAATTTTTACTACTTAGGAAACTTGTAATACTTTTCTTATGGGAAATAAATTTAGATATAATTAGGCTAGGTTAGGTTGTACCCGGATGAAGCACGCGAAAATTACGTTAAATTATGTTAAGTTATATTATACCCAGTTAGGTTACATTATAAGCTGGGTTAAGTTTAGTTAATGAATTTAGATAAAATTTGGTGATGTTAGGTTAGAAAATTTTAATTATTGTCGTCTACGTTTCTGGAGGTAGAAACATTTGGATCACCTGAAGATCAGGGTCCCCCTCCCAGCCTTCTTTAGTTAGCCTTATAAGGTTAACTAACGAAAATATCACGACTTAACCTAATCAATCGTTAGGTCAACTGTACGCCCTTGACGATTGGTTAGGTTAGGTCATGATATTTTCGTTAGTTAGCCTTATAAGGCTAACTAAAGAAGGCTGGGGGCCCTGATCTTCAGGTGATCCAAACATTTTCTTCAAGAATTTTTTCAGTCGAGAAAACGTTTGTTGACGTCTCGTGAATTTAGTTCTCCGGTAGAAACAGGGTTGGCAAAAACCCAGCAAAAACCCAACTACCCAGCAAAAAACCTAACCTAGGTTAGGTTAAGTTAAATTTTTAGAGTATCGATGTTTTGGTCCTGTCGACGAAATGTGTATAGGTCCATTTAGACGAAGTGGACAGTCACCCATCCAAATATTACCCACACCGAACGTCATTTAACTTCGCTGATTCCGTATCCCTCTTTGAAGAAGCCACAAAATTATAAGTACCGTTAAGATAAACTGTCATTTCTAGTTGCCATTTTCACCTTAACTTTATTACAAATATAAATCAATTCATTATTAACCCTCTATCGCACAACTTTTTTGTTGGGTTAAGTCTAAATGCGTGTATTTGAAATGTTAAATAGATGCAACATGGTACCATAAAGGGTTAATTATTTATCGAAGGGAAAATTATTAGAAGATAAACGTGAACAATAATGATGTCTGATTCTCGTGATTAGACAAGGAGAACTTGGGCTACGTTGTGGCCAGTGTTGTATCACCGCTCCCCGTCGATCAGCGAAATTAAGCGATACTTAGTAAAGTGTGGAGAGTAATTGATTGAAGGACCATCCTTTGCGTCCTGATTATGTAGAGACCCTTAGATGGTTCGGATCCCACGTAAAGCCGTAGGTCCCCTCAATCATCTGATTTTAGATGTTGCGGGGAGGTTAAACAACCCCATCATTACATTACATTTGGAACTTACTTTACGAAAACATTCTTATTAAAACTGTTTAGTTAATTACGTCATAATTAGGTCATAATTACGTCATAATTTCCTTATTGGTTTTAGTATTATATTAACTCTCTATCAATTTAACATAATATCAATTTAAACGGTGGTGTAGTGGTTAGCATCGCTGACTACTAATCCACAGGCCCGTGTTTGATACTCGGGGACGGCAGTCGGCGCGCAGTAAACCCAACTATTCACCCTTTCATATAAAATAGGTTGGTAGATAAATGGGTAGCGTCGGTAGCCTAGTGGTTAAGAAGTTAGGCTACTCAGCAGGAGGTCATGAGACCGAGTCCGGGCGAAGACTTTGTAATTTCTGACCACTCGTGGTGGGTCGTAGTTCGGATTTCACGTTGAGCTGTAGGTCTAAGGTGGAGCAACAAGCATGACTTTCGACAGGATAAACAATTCAGGAGGAAGCAAAACCAAGGTTAACGAAGGTTATAGACAATATACTGTACATGCCAGTATGAACGGGAGGTATGAAATTACATATATTCCGAGTTCTTGCTTCAGTTTGCGTAGAACAGATGTAAGGCGATAGGAATGTTTCCAAGGTGAAGAAACACAAACTTGCGGTGCATCTTGCTCCTGATGAATCATGCACCTAGACCTATAAAACAAGGACTATTTACAGTGCAAAGGAAATGATGAAAAACCTGAGGTTCCTAAAATAGGTGCAGTTCAAACCAGTGATGTAGTGAAGACCACCATGATCGAGACCTCGACCAGCAAAAAAGGTCTCAAGAACAGTCTCGGGTCCTACATCACTGATTCAAACCTATATATCAAGAAATACAATGAAACTCAGAATATTGATACCTGAGGATTGGATTACTAAGAGACAGACGCAGCTGCCTTGCTGCGGAAATTGAAGAAACTACTGTATCAAAAGTGGCTCATCCATAATCACGGATGAACTACGTCGGAAAGACAAAAAGGATGCGTTCCAGTAAAAACTAAACCCTTTATCCATAAAGGAAACAAAGAAAGGAGATTAACTTTGCTAAAACCCATTGCAAAACACCATTTTAGGCCTGACTTTGGATTTCAAACAGTAAAAGATTGACTCTTACAGTCAAGGATGAATTTATGGAAAAAAATAATTGACTGGTAACATAAATATGATTTCAATAACAAACTTTCCTCAAACTTCACAAAGATACGTTAATTAAGGCAGAATTACGCCTACATCCTATTTGCAAATGTTCTTTCATTGACATAAGTAATTTATGTCTTATTGCAACAAAAGGTGGTTTATCATTGCTGAGAAATGTCAAATACGAGAGTATAGTACAGCTGCCGACACAATTCCTCCTCGAACACTTTTAGTAAATGTTATTAAAAATACAATAAATGGCAACTCAAATACTATAAACTGTAAGAGTAAATTTTCATGAATGAAATTGTACAAACAAACATACTATGTATGTAATAATGCATAGCAAGGGTATAAAATATATTTATTTAAGATTTTAGAAGTATTTCGTATCAGTGATCACTGTTTTTAACTAAAGATTACTGTAAGATGACCATTTATAATTTATTAATTAATAAAGGTTTATTTTTTACTATTATCCCACAGTCAATTGTATAATCATGATAATATATTTTCCACATCACATAAATGTAACACTCTGAAATTAATAAATATGTGTAAAAGAGTCATGTAGTTTTCATTCAAATTACACACACACACACACACACACACACACAGGGCCTATCAGAGGAGGGGGCTAGGAGGGCCATTTGGCCTGGGCCTCAAGCTTAAGGGGGACCTCAAATTTAGAAACTTTCAGGTTTGAATATAATGTTTTGCAGTGGAAGTAATAATTGGGTTTAGCTATGGGCCTCAAAAGCTGGAAGTGGCCCGGGCCTCTCTGGACCTCTGAGAGGGCCTGCACCCACACCCACACACCCACACACACACACATATATATATATATAATATATATATATATAGAGAGAGAGAGAGGAGAGAGAGAGAGAGAGAGAGAGACAAACTGCAACGTTATATTTCATATTTCTCAGAAATAAAATGTTATTATTTGCACTATGTTGCTAACATTGTTATTTTTTAGAGCTATAATAAAAGAAACGTAAAGTGAGCCATATTTTGTTTGCAGAAGTGAAAGCAATTGACACAACTTTTATCGACAATAAACACAAGTAACGTTTGTATGTTTTGTGTAACACATTTTATGTACCCTCAAACTCGAAACAACTTGAGTGTGAGTAATACTTTTATGGTAACAATGGACCAAGAACTCTATTTGTGTGTGTGTGTGTGTGTGTATGGTAGCTTTATTTCAGCTTGTATATTAACTTTATTTACAGAGTTGTTAAACGTTTTATTCATCAATTAATTTGTAAATGTTTATTTTCTTATCTGTATAATTTCATGTTTTTAGACAGAAAATATGTATTGTATATGGATGTGTATGTTTGTAATATATATATATATATATATATATATATATATATATATATTGCCGTATGAAAATAATTTGGCTGCCTTGTATTTTCGCCAATTCCACATAGTGGAATATTCAAAAAGCGTTTCACGCTTGTAAATGTCGTAAATTGTTTGTTTACATTACAGATATGCCAAAGACAAGCTGTTTTTCTTGTATTTCTCAGTCTACACGAGGCCATGAACGGCCCATGATGTTGGTCACTCAAATTTGGATATATTTTATATTTCTCGTCAACATACTTTCGAAATTCAATACCGAGAAAGCAAATAATGCGGTAAAGTGACCAGGAAGCTCACCAAATACCGAAACTAACCGTCTGTTGTTGACGTCGCCAGAGTGACTGACATAAAAGGATACAGTTCGTCTCCATCTCCACTGCCTTGATTACAGTACAGGTATCCCTCGTAAGACAAGAGTCTAATAGTACGTCTCTAATATTACGCATCTGATTTTTTTTAAATTGTTATTTTACTTTTCGCGTAAATGTGGTTGCATTTATACAGATTTTGTTTATGTATTTTGATTAAGCATTGAGTAAAGGCTATTTCCTGAAAAAGCTGTGTATTTATACTCAAACAAGAAATAAATATGAAATGAAATGTCTAAAGTGCGTACTCTTACCGGACTTGCCCCTACAGATGTGCATGTGATACACACACACGCACACACACACAAACGAGAAGAGTAAGACCCTTGATCTTTAGATATGTATGAGTAGTATTGTAGCAAAAAATCGAAAGAGTTTTTACTCTCACTTCAGCTTAGTTCTTACTCTCTATTTCTCTAAATTTTTATTTTTATGTTGTTCTTTCTTCTTATTTCTTACATACATTTTTTTTAATATATATCTGTATATATGGATTTACTGAAAGACGAAGGGATCCGCTTAATTGTTTGTTTCTGCTTGTTTTCACATATTATCTGAGCTTATAACATTCCTTTTATCGTATCTGTTGACAGAATTTTTTGTAGTTCTACACATTATTGTATATTGATAAATGTTGATTTAATGTTCTTATTATCCTAATTTATAATTTATCATAAATTTATTCCAAGGAAATCAATACTGCGAGAATTAACGTATGATTATCGGGTCTCATCAGTACGTCATAATTTATATACGAAATTGTTTATACTCTGTACTGTTGTTTAACCTAAATTATTTTCTATGAATATGTCTATTCTAATCTGTAATTTGTCTGTATCTGCACTGCATAGTATGTATACATATATATATATTATTTTTTTCCATTTCGAATGAAATAAATGAATAATCTCTTATAATAAATAAGTAAAAAGAAAAATTTAAACAAAATGGACATTCATCTTGAGATATATGGTAACTTTTTGTTTTCGTTTCGAGTCAACCGAACTGAGAGATAATAATAGCTAATCAGTCAGGAAGGACAAACTGTCACAACGCTCAGGCCAAACGAATGCTGCTCATTGCTGCTAATTCGTAGATTAATATTAATCAGCATCGTCTGGAGTCGAACCCCTGACTGCAGTGTCTCCAATTCGCTTATAGGGAAAGGTGTTACCATTAGATGAAAATATAAACGTATAACTATGCATTTTTGCATATGCAAAATTTATCCCTGAAACAGGATTCGAACGTGGTGTTTGCCAGATAGATCTGAATTAAATGTTGTCCACTGGCTCGAGTGCAGGGGGGTTAATAACGTAAAAATACCTCTGGACTCAAAAGCGTTAGGCATTTTCCTCAGGTGACGAACTGTCGCCAGGTCGTTTTTCACTTTTATCGTCTTGTAGCCGAATGGTTAACGCCCTTGTCTAGGGTCAGAGGATCCGGGCTCGAACCCTGGTGAGGGATAAATTTTGCATATACAAAACTACTCACGCCAAATAATGCGGCCCATTGCTCCAACTCATCGGGATTCGAATCCCTGACCTCAGTGTATTCACCTCATTTACAAGGTAAACGGCGTTATCCACTGATCTACGGACAATGACAGTATAACCTAATTTATATGCGAGTAAAAAAAATTTCGAGAAATGAGAAGAATCGTGAGTGATCGATAATGACTAATGACGGTTGATTTTTTAAATGTTTATGGCCTTGATTGTCCTATCATGAGCATAGAAAAAAGATAGAATGAAAGTCTCACTATATACTGGACCCAAAAAGGGTAAGCAAGCGAGAAAATCTATAAAATGGCAATTAATTTACGTGCCAAATTAACCAAACCTATGATGACAAGGTTCCTATGTAGCAAAGGGGGAATAGGGTTGTTGCTGACCAAATAGGAGGAAACAGCAATTAGATTAATTCCCACACGTGTCTGCCATTCAAACAAGAATAGGGGACCTGACTTAAATTCAGCGTTTTCGTTATTTGATATGCGTAATTCGTAGTTTGTCGAAAATAATTTGGCTTTGTAAAAATGATGTGAAATAGATTTTATTTCCTTTGCACGCTAGTTAAGTTACGCTAGGATTAGTTAAATTAGGTTGTAGAAGGGAAAGGAAGATGTGGTGTTAAGCTACGGTAATCTGGTATAGACTGGGTGAGGCGAGGTGAGATTTTGTTAGGTGCGATTAGGATGGAGAAGCGTAGGGGAAATGATGATGATGATGTTTTGGAGGTGTCCCCCCCCCACCCCGCCGCTACCTTCGTAACGTCTAAAATCATATGACGGAGGGAACCTACAACTTTACGGTCGTTACATCATCTGAACGCAGAGAAGGTTCACGCATCCAACTATTGAAGCATAGGAAAGAGGGGGAAGATTCGAACGGGGTTCCCAGAGGAAGGAAATTGCTGGGCTAAGGCTGAGGATAGGTTGGGGGAAAGGAGGTGATCATTCGGGTCGATGATAGACATTTAAACATTTATTGGCGGAAAATTTATCAACACCAATAACCAAACTTAACCTAACTAAGATTAGCGTAACCTAATTTAATCTAACCCAAAAAACTGACGATATAATGTCTCGTTGACGAACTGCCATTAAGCTTTCGATGGTTAGTTTGTCTTATTTCTCTGTCAAAAAATTTAGATCAGATAAGAAAAATCCATTTCGAAACTTTAAAGTCATCAGCCTCTCACTTTGATTGCAATTTGATGATTCCAACGTTTGACCATGGATAATATATCATGAATAACAACTGAACGGGGCTACGTCATAGCCAATGTCGTAACACCGCTTCAATGTCGTAACACCGCTTCCCGTTGATCAGCGAAATTAAGCGACATTGGGTCTGGGAAATAGTTGGATGGGAGACCATCCTCCGCGTCCAGACTATGTAGCGACCCGTGGTTCGGATCCTACGTAAAGCTGTAGGTCACCTCCGTCATATGACCTTATATGTTGCGAAGGACGTTAAACAACCCCAATCATTATTATTAACAACTGAACGAGGCGTCTTTCATGATCAACAAACTCCCGTTTCGGCACGCGATATCTTTCGTTCGTAAGCCAATCACAAGCTTCAACGTAAAACTGGCTCTCCTCCAATTATTTTCGTGGCGCTTATTTTATTCGAGAAAGGTTCTCAAATTAAATTTAATCAAAAAGGAGAAGAATTAATTTATATGAAATAAATCCAATCTATACCTTATATATATATATAATATATATTATATATATATATATATATATATATATATACAGGGTGTCCCAGAATTAACTATCTATTTCAATGAAATCGGACAAATTTAATAAAAACTGACATAATTTTGTGTTTATTACTAAATTATGATACAAAAACAAATAGATTTATAAATCATAAGTCAAAACTTTATTGAGAAGTTTCAACATGTGCACCGTCTGCATCTCTGCAAATTTCAAATCTATCCTCAGCGCTGCGAAACACATTTTGAAGCATTTCAGGTGTTATCTCCCTCACTGCCAACTGGATGCGTTCTTTAAGTTCAGCTAAACTATTGATCTTTTGGCGATAAACCTTTGTTTTTATGAAACCCCATGCAAAGAAATCCAGGGGTGGTAAATCCGGAGAACGCGGAGGCCAAGGTCGAGGTCCTCCACGTCCAATCCACCGATTCGGAAGGCGTCTGTTGAGGTATTCTCGAACAATTAGAGCATAATGACATGGTGCTCCATCTTGTTGAAACACAACATTATCAAGAATGCCATCATCAAGAAGCTGTGGTTCGAGAAACTGCTGAAGCATATCAAGGTAGACGGTACCTGTTACAGTTGCTCCCGCAAAGAAGAATGGGCCATAAATTTTGGATTTGGTCATTCCAAGCCACACGTTAACTTTTGGAGAGTCTCTTTGCCATTCTAAAAATAAAACTATGAAAAACTATGAAAAAATTATGAAAATAAAATTATGAAAAAAATTTAGAAATTTATACATTTTTAACAAATATTAAACATGATAAACATAAATAAAAGTGTTTTTTTTTAAATTTGTCCGATTTCATTGAAATAGATAGTTAATTCTGGGACACCCTATATATATATATATATATATATATATATATATATATATATATAAGGTTCCCGAAAGTTTTATATTAAAATAATGGCAAAGTCGACTCAAGGTATATGTATATATATATATTATATATATATATATATATATATATTAGGTTATTCTACCGTAAGACGAAGTCTTCTTTGAATTCTAATCCGCTTGAGTTTACAAATACAGGGGTTTTTTCCGTGTTGAGTCTACAGACATATACAAGAAGTATTATTCAAACAAAATACAGGCCTGTATACGGACGGTTTGCGATTGCGAATATTTGTGGTTTCCAGTTTGTATGTATAGAACAAGCCTATGGTAGTACGAGTGTGACCAGGGCCGCCGAGAGGCCGGGGAAGCCGGGTTATATCCCCGGGGCCCGGACCTCTAGGGGGCCCGGAAAGAGGGGGGACAAAATCTAAAAATATTAATAAAGCAATTGATTAAATAACAGAGAGAGGAAATATAATTAATGAACATACATTTTATAGAGATTATCATACTGTATGTTTTGAATAGTGACTTCGACATATAATCAGTTTGCTTGTTATGTATACAAAAACATTCATAATAAAATACTGAATAAACAGGGGGGCCCATATACCAATCCTTTCCCAGGGCCCGTGGCAGCTCTCGCCGGCCCTGAGTGTGGCTGATTGATGCAGATAAATTTGTGCTGCCTTTGGGAAGAAACACAAACTTGTGGTGCATCTTGCTCCTGAAGAATCATATACCAGGACTGATAATAACTGAGGGTATCTGCAATATAAACTAACGAGAATTGCAATAAATTGAACACAGATATGGATGTTCTTTTGACTAGATTAACACAGAGCATTGTTACTTGCAGTGGTGATGAACCAAATATAGAAGCCTCGTCAGTATTTTGACCCCCTATTTGTTTGGCAATGCTGTTGCGAGCTGCTTGTACCTTGAAATGGGTGTATGGGTGGAATGGTGCTCTGTGTGAAAAGATGTTTAGCTCTTCATACCTCCACTTAAACTATGAATGCATTGATTATTATACTGTATATATAACATTTGGTAACCTTTGGTTTGCTTCCGCCCGAATTGTTCTTAACTAATAGGCTACCTAGGGTACCCATTTATCTACCAGCCACTTTCTTTATTGTGTGGAAGGATGAAGAGTTGGGTTTTGCTGCGCGCTGGCTGCCGTCACCGGGTTTCGATCCAGGTCTTATTATATATATTTATATATATATATATATATATATATATATATATATATATATATATATATATATATATATATATATATATTATAACTGCAAACACGCAGTATAATTAACGTAAAGAACGACGCTTTGTATTGGACAATTAGCCGCGCAAGATGAGAGTGAAAGAACGAAACAAATGAAAAAGTGAGGTACCCACCCGGGAATCGAACCCGAGATCTTCCGATTGCCGGTCAGATATGATAACCACTACACCACAGGCCTCACCAAACAAATGTCGTAATTCCTCTACATACGCGCAGAAACCAATGCCCCAAAGGGGCACCCCTCGCATGCCGTAACATTATATACATTATAACTGCAAACACGCAGTATAATTAACGTAAAGAACGACGTTCTTTACGTTAATTATACTGCGTGTTTGCAGTTATAATGTATATAATGTTACGGCATGCGAGGGGTGCCCCTTTGGGGCATTGGTTTCTGCGCGTATGTAGAGGAATTACGACATTTGTTTGGGTGAGGCCTGTGGTGTAGTGGTTATCATATCTGACCGGCAATCGGAAGATCCCGGGTTCGATTCCCAGGTGGGTACCTCATTTTTTCATTTGTTTCGTTCTTTCGCTCTCATCTTGCGCGGGTAATTCTCCAATACAAAGCGTCGTTCTTTACGTTAATTATACTGCGTGTTTGCAGTTATAATGTATATAATGTTACGGCATGCGGGAGGTGCCCCTTTGGGGCATTGGTTTCTGCGCGTATGTAGAGGAATTACGACATTTGTTTGGGTGAGGCCTGTGGTGTAGTGGTTATCATATCTGACCGGCAATCGGAAGATCCCGGGTTCGATTCCCGGGTGGGTACCTCATTTTTTCATTGTTTCGTTCTTTCGCTCTCATCTTGCGCGGATAATTCTCCAATACAAAGCGTCGTTCTTTACGCTAATTATACTGCGTGTTTGCAGTTATAATGTATATAATGTTACGGCATGCGGGAGGTGCCCCTTTGGGGCATTGGTTTCTGCGCGTATGTAGAGGAATTACGACATTTGTTTGGGTGAGGCCTGTGGTGTAGTGGTTATCATATCTGACCGGCAATCGGAAGATCCCGGGTTCGATTCCAGGGTGGGTACCTCATTTTTTCATTTGTTTCGTTCTTTCGCTCTCATCTTGCGCGGATAATTCTCCAATACAAAGCGTCGTTCTTTACGTTATATATATATATATATATATATATATATATATATATATATAGCGCTTTGGTGGTGTAGTGGTTAGCGTCGCTGACTACGAATCCATCAGCCCCGGGATCGGGACCCGGTGACGGCAGGCAGCACGCAGCAAAACCCAGCTGTTCATCCTTCTATCCAATAAAGAAAGTGGTTGGTAGATAAATGGGTACCCTATGTAGCCTATTAGTTAAGACGCTGGGTTGCTGGTAGGGCGTGGTTGGGATTCCACGTTAAACTATAGGTCTAAGGTGGAGTGAAAAGCTTGACCTTCGTCAGAATGAACAATTCGGGCAGAAGCTAACCAAAGGTGTGTGTGTGTAACACGTCTCCCAATATCCTGAGTGAAATCTTCGGTGGTGGGCCACTCCTGGGCAAGGTTGTCGTCGTCTTTATGTCCCACCATTTGTAAATAATTTTACCAACATTTGACACGTGGATTTCATATTTCGCTGGTATCCTCTTATAACCCTCCCCAGATGTATGAGAACAGACACTGGGCCTTCCGCAGGTCATTCAAGAGTTCCTTCACTCTAAGCATGATACCCGATGCTCTTTACATTATCGGCACCAAGTCGATGCCTGAAACGTAAAGAAAACTAATTACAAAGATGATCAATCACATTAAAATAATATCACTACGTTCATACTACGTTCATACTACCTATAAGGAATGAATACGTCAGCAGAACACCTTCGTTCAACAAATTTATGACTGTACGTAAATGGTTCGCTTACTTTCGCGGGGCTTCCTTTTCACACCTGATCGCACTAAGGTTTCTGTGTACGATTATAGATGCGTAAACAATTTTCGAACGGGAGGATAATTTTACCAGATATGCAAAAGGTTTATCATACGTAAGTACAAAATATATTCTCCATCCACAGCCGTACACATCAATTACAATGAGCACAACTATCTACCTATCTATCTATCTATCTATATAAAAGGTTTCCGCTGGTAATCCGACTGAACTTAGTCATTATATTTTTAAAACTATTATTAATAATAGTTAAAAATAACAAAAATTGTATTAACAAGGTAAGGTTAGGTTAATTTTTTATTTTGCAAACTAGATATATTTGCGTGTTTGCCAAATGTGTATACCATTCTCGCGTTGGATACAGTGTATTCTTATTTCAATTAAAAATAAACTATAATTTGCCCTGAAATAAATTTGATGAGGACGAATTACACTGAAATTAATATTTAGTAATAATTTTTTTTATTTATTTCCAATCGGTAAAATTATTTTATTTTATCAATAATTTTTACTGATTTCACTACACATTGATGAAACTGCACTTCATACAGTATATTGCAAACACACGCGATTTCACTAATAAATCTTTACGAGATTAATATATATATACAGGGTGGGTAAAAAAAAGTGACCCCTTAGAGGTAAACTGTCATATTAAAAAAAGTAAAGGGACTAGAGCTCCCAAACTTCATAGATGCTTACCTTAGCAGTTCGTCTTAATTGAAAAATTGCTCGATGTGTCCACCTTCCTGCTCAACGCAGGCCTCCAAACGTGGACGCCACTGACCAATACACCTGTTTATATACAGGGTGTTTCTAAAGTAACCATCTATTTTGGTGAAATAGGGGGATTTTAAACAATTGTTATATTGGCATATTGTTATATTGTTATATTTGCCAGAAAACTAATGGGAGAGGTGGTGAAGGATCTCCTTATGAATAATTTATCCTACACTCAGAACCGGAAACGTGGAATTATTATTTTTGTTACGTAATATCAGAAGGAATTATGAAGATATTATGATATTATATGATATTATGATATTATGCACCTTTATTTTACTGATTCACTACATGAAAATTTAAAACACAAGAAAACGTCGAAACAAACAGAAACGAAATGCCTATTAGATCTCAAATAATTTAATCAACGACAAAAATAGATATCGAAACAACAACTTTTACCCTGATATAAACTATAAAAAGAATATAGACAATAAATAGCCTATTTTCAAC